>CM023944.1:7979740-8050301 GCA_013407115.1 Glycine latifolia | reverse complement strand
GAATCCGTAAGAAACTTACGGATTGACGAATCCGTAAGATTCTTACGGATTCGTGTACAAAATCAGCGAAAAAATGAAGGGCATTTTCGGAATTGCACTGTTTAAAATGATGTATTAGAAAAAGTGAATGGTGTATGAAGCAACACTCAAGAAATGTTCCGCCCGGCCCATCTTGGGTTATCATTATGGCCCGGAAGGCCATAGTCGGATGACCCAAATTACCAACTCTAAACAAGACCCTTCCCATTTTGATCATTTCTCATATCTTAAAATTACAAAAATAACTAGCTTACTAATCATGACATGACTATGTTAGCTCCCTAAAACTGTTTCAGTAAAAAAAAAAAAAAACTCCTTAAAATTGTTCTAATCAAAAGACAGAAGAGATTAAATATGGTATTTTCTTGGTCAATCCAGGCTTATATTGTCAAAATACAATTTCTATTCTTTCCTATAGTAGGAAGGAACACTAAAATCCAGGAACGCGAGAACTCACGTGGAGAATGAGTTGGGAGTCAAAAAGACGAGAGGGTGAGGGTGAGGATGAGGATAAGTATTGTGTCAATTACTAAATTTCGAAAACAATTAGAAAGAGTGAAGAATATTAAAGTGCAAATAGTAACCCAAAAAATCGTGACTTCGATATGAAAAATAAAGGGCCCCAAACTTCACACTACAAATATGCATAGTGTAGCCCAACAGATGGTAGTCTAAACGCATTTGAGCCCATTAGTCACTTTCATATTTAAATTATGGATCGGCCTTTATCAAATAAAATAAAAAAACTATGGGCGTACCTCTTGAAGAGTAAATGTTTTATGTTGAACTGAAGAGTAGAACAATAAGTACTTTAATATGTTTATTCATATTTATTAATTTTAATTTCATTTTCTTTCCAATTTTATAATTATTTAAATTAAAATTAAATTTATTTCTTCATATATCACACGTGATATTGAATAAGTAAAAATAATAATATTTTTATTTCTCATTTTATTTCTAAAGTTACAATTTATATTTTTATAATGAAAGATAATATTTTAAATTTTTCATTTCATTTTCCATCGTGACATGCTTTCCTTTTTCGTAATAGAATAAAATAAGTTGTACATTGTACAAGTCTCCGAGTTTAGACTTGTTGAACGAACTATTGACTGAAACTTGTGAAAAAAGATTGTTTATCTAAGAAGCAACTAGGTAATCTTTACATTTTGAATAAACTAGTTTCCAATTGGGAGATATCCCTATTCATATTTTCCTTTCTTCTTCTTATTTTAAAGAAAAAAGAAAGAAAGAAAGAAGCAAAGAAAAGCAAATTGTGATAAGGGGTGAGATTTACATAATGACACAACGTTTGGTTGCTTAAAGGGTTAAAAATGGTAGACCATCGAGGATTATTGAAGAAGAAACATTTTCTTTTTCATTTGCATGACTAAGGAATTGATAAAGAGGGGGCAAAGTATAACGTTAATTTAGGCAAGAAAGAAGTACGTGTTACCCTTACTCACCCTGTCCCTGTAGGGAAGCAAAATATCCTACGCTTATCACTCAAGCTTGTCCAGTTAGTTAGCTGCCATTATGGATTAATTGCTTCTTCCAGTGTCTCCCCAATTTGTTGTGCCTGTATTGACCCTCCTCTTTCACGCTTACTATAACCTCGGGCAATGAAACAATAATAAAAAAAGAATATATTATTTTTATCTTTTTCCAGAAGAAATTAAAATAAAATTCAATTGCTTTGTGTATTTTACGTGTAAAATTTGACAATATTACTAAGTCAATCAAGAAATTTACCTTAATTAAATGAACAAAATGTGAATTGTTATAAAAAAATTTGGTACTTAATTATCTTCTATTTTTAATGTTAAGTTCTAGATCGAGGAGGATTAGTCTCATGGTCAATAAAAGGATAGAAATTTATAAAAATATAGAGATTCCAAAAAAATCAAAGTTTCTAATTGTGGTAGTTACAAAAATATTCATTTATATATCAAATTTTAAAATAATAAAGAAATACATTAAAAAGCTTAGTAATTAAAAAAAAAAGCTATAGATGGATATTTTGAGTCATGATAAAAAATAATAATGATGAATATAAAAAAGGAGGAACTATGATATGTTGAACACATCCGTAACTCAGCAAAACAATCGATGGACAAAACCTTCCCCCCATGCATGTATGCTTAAATGTTGCATCGATGCAGCAATGTTTGAAGAGGAAAAAATGTATGGCTTTGGTATATGTATACGAGATGACAAAGGGAATTTTGTTGGTGCAAAAACTCAACGACAACGGGGATATATGTCCGCCAGTTCATGAAGCTGAAGGCTTTAGCTTGGCTCTATTCTCAGCTCTATCCTGGATTAAAGACATGACCCTAGCTTATGGAATTCTGGTCGTTGATTGTAAAATTAAAATGATTGTTGATGGTCTTCAAAGAAGCAAACCAAATTTCTGAGTTTGGAAGAATACTTGAAAAATACAGAAATATCCTTCATTCATATCAAAAGCGAATCAAATTGTTTATTCCCTAGCAAGAGTGTCTAGATTATAAGCTAATCTCCAAGTTTTTAATTACCACCCTACCTATATATATTGATACTTTACTTATTCATGATACTACCCTTCGGGAAAAGATCAAATTTTTATTGCATGTTGTGTGAAGGCTCTGAGGAAGTTTAGCGACAGTTTTGAATAAAAAGAATAATAAAAATGCCAATAAGATGTTTCTAAACCTAGAATAGAGAGGTATTTAAAACATTTTTCCCGTAGAACAGGCCATGTGACTAGATCATTAATCGAATAAAACTTCAAACACTCTTGGGACATGTCAAGTTACGTGATCGTGCATAAAACCAACGTCAAATTGTGCATAAACACGATCGTTCACAAGATAGTGCACAATTTTGTCATCGATAAGCCTGTGCATAATCCTGCAATATCGGTTATGTTGAGTTGGGAATGCATGCTGGAGATATAAATTAATTAATAGATAGATGCAAATGATACCTTATCGATTATTTTTTTAAACCTTTAAAACACAATATGACTTGAGAATAATTTTCAATTAAATAATGGAGAATGTTAATTGGTATTTCTAGTGTATATTAATTTGATTAAATTTTTCAATAAAAAAACTATTTGTTTTTAGTGATTATCTGAAAAATATTTTAAAAGATTTATATGAAATATACACTAAAAGTATATATATATATATATATATATTCAAATATTAAAAATATTTTAAAAAATATAACGTATAATGTTAATAGTATTTTTTCTAACATAATTTTTAATAAAGGATTTATTTATTAATTAATTATTTTACCAGTGTCACTAGGAAAAAAGCAAGAGCACCCACCCACATCTCACGTGGCAGATAGGCACGTGGTTTCACGTTGCGGTAGCCTCGTATAGGATATTTAAAATTCGGGGAAGATCGTAGAAAAAAAAGGTTATGGCGTATAGATTCTTGGCACGTGTCATTGACCACCGTCAGTTTTGGCTTTTGACACGAGCGGAGCACTCACATGCTCGCTGACAGAGTGACACAGAACCCATCCCTTCTCAATCACGTGCAGCTTGTGGCCACACCATTTAAATAATCATATATTCATGTAAAATTTAAATACCAAGATTATAAATATATCATGATAGTCGGCTAGTCATGTAAGTACCATCTCAGTACATAAACGACAATTTATAATTTTACTCTTGTATATTGAAAGAGTTTTTATTTTTTTAAATTAAAACTAAACATATATCAAATCAAATTTATAAATATATACACTACGCATAGCTACCAACTTGTGTAAAATTGTTTTACTTCAGTTTTGACTTATTTGAATTAAGTTCGCGTCTCATTAATAGTATTTTTGAAAGACACCAGTTGCGCCTTATATTACTGCTTCACTAACTAACAAGTCATTAATTTAAGCACTCTCAGATTCAGTCTTTTAAGTAAAATTTTATATTTAAATTTTATAAATAAAAAAATGTGATTGAGAGAAGAAATTTATTAAAGATGATCAATAAAATTCTTTGATATCAAAAATAATTATCAATAAAATTAATGAATATTTCACACTAATATGGTGATAAAAAACATTATTACTACTTCACATAAGTTATCTCAATTTATAACTCTTTTTTAGTTTTTACTTATACAAACAATTGTGACTTTTTTTTTCCTTTATTACAATCTTCATGCTTTTTTTTACTGCAAACAATCTCCATCCTTATACTTCAACTTATGTGATTTTCTTCCAATTTTTAATTGCTTACATTCAATTATATATATACATATATATGGAAAAAAAATAAAGAAATGTCAACAAGTGCATATTTTTTAATTTATGCAAATTAATGAAATATCACATTTTTGTTATATTTTATTAATTATTTAATAAAACTTTGGAGTGAGAGGCTGGATTTAAACAATTTGAAAATTGAAAAAAAAGAATGATAAACGTGAATAATTAAAAAGATTAAAGTTAGACATAAAGTAAAAAAGTATGAGAACTAAAAAATACAATTAAATCCCCTTTATTTTAGAAATTTAACTCATTTCTCATGGTGACGTCAGCCGTTAGATACAGACTTAGTGTCAATGTTCACGAGTTCTCGTACATTTCTCACCTACATTATACAATTTTCAACACTTTTAAATTATTGTGTTAAATTTCTTATTTAAATTATGAACTTTAAAATGTCTTTTAATTTATGTGAAATAACCGTTTACTTTTAATATTGTCATTAATTATTTGCCGTATTTATTGAAATCTTCATGTGTATAATCAAGCAAGATATACACGTTTGAAGAGTTTTTTTTTCATATTAATTTTGAGTGTTATTGTTAATCAAGTAAGTCTTTTCATAAGTTCATTAGTTTGTTCGTTACATTTATAAATTTTTAAAATATTATTATTATGAAATCAATAATTAGTTAACTTAATCGCATCCACAATTAAGTATACTAACGTTCAATCAAAGGATTGTATTCATATGTAAAAAAAATATATTTATTTAATAAAAGAATTTGTATCTGATTCTCACCCTGTGTAAAATTCTATTGGATCAATAACAGTCATATCTCATGAGCAACATTAATTTCTGGCTCAGTAAATTAAATAACATTCATGATCTTTGATCCAGTAGAAAAATAAATTAAATATAACAATATTTCCCTTTGCAAAGCATGAGCCATAGGAAATTAAGCCTTACTTAATAATTTGAGATTAAATCTTCATCCCTTAAATTCTAAGGTCAAATTTTGTTGGTATAATTTTTGGTGTAACAAAAATGAAATTGTTAACATAAACATTGCATTATATGCTATATATGCTATTAAGATATCAAATGTTAGCATAACATATCGTATTATTAATGTAGACCTACAATATCTATACTAATATATTATCAGAAGCAATACTAATATGTATGATTTTTTTTAGTAAACTGTTTGTAAGCTTCTGTCAATTTTTTTAAAGCTTGGTAATTCTATTTATTATCTTTTGTATTATATGTATTTTTTTAATTTACTTTTAAGTCGTAGTTAATTTTATAATTTTAAATCATAAAAAAAGTTATTTAAAATTGCATTCTAATTACAAATGAGTTGTGAGACACTTAAACGAAAACCTAAAAATATTCAATTTTATTTGAGTATGTGGTAACCACTACTATCTTGATAAAATCGAAACAAAAATTTCAATAAAGCTATCAAAAACTATCTAAATTAAGTAAGACGTGCTTATTTACAAATGATTCAAAATAAGTTTTGTGCTACCTTTAATTATGGAAAAAATATTAAAGAGAAACAATATATATAAATAAAGGTTTACTTTTCTAGAAATAATAATTGTAAAAGATGATTATGCTAATGATTCACAAAGGTGAATGAATTATTATGTTATTTACTTCATAAAAATAACCTATAGTGTAATTATATTGAAATGAAAAGATACACGGAAAGGAACATTAATTGTTAGTATTATTTTTCAAATTATATATATATATATATATATATATATATATATATATATGTGCGCGCGCGCGCTAAATCACAATTATATGATTTTTGTTATTTATTTGTGATTGATAACATTTTTTCGTATTTATACTTGAATTTCATCACTTTAAAAAAAATATAAGGAATCTGCTGAGAGATGAAGTGGCGTAGAGGAAATACAAATACTTTTCCTTCCGAAATGATCACAGACTTTTCTTAGAATTGAAGCAATAAAGTAATTAAGAGCAACACCTTATCCATTCTTCATTAATTTCTACGAGGATTAGAACGCTCGCTCGCTCGCTCGCATAGGGATTGTCATCATGCCACCAAAGAAAGCCACAGTTCTCAGCCTTCCACCTGTCGGTGCGTGCCACGTGGCAGAGTGCACTGGAATGGATCCATGCGCTCGTCTACACTTACATCACCATCACATGCATGCCCTGCTCTCTTGTTTTTTCTTTTTTGTTAGAGTCTGACGATTTTTTGACATGCATTTGTACTGTTTAACAGTTCAGTCCATTTTACGCTTGCTCATGTTTTGTAACATAAAAATAACTGCCTAACACCGTGTTTGGTTCCAGTGGAAGAGAAATATATGAGTGAAAGTTGAGAGGGACGAAAAGTATTAAAGTAAAAATCCGAAGCATTTTGGTTATTTATTTTTTAAAAGTTGATTCCATTTATATCATTTTATGTTTGTGAATGGACCTAAAATGGTCCTTCGTGATCTCTGTCACACTAGCATCGTTAACGTCCTTTGTTTTAAAATAAATCATTTTAACATACTTGGTAAATGACATTATTTTATGTAAGCCTAGAGTTTTGTTCTTCTGCAAACCAAGCTGAATCTAACATCTTAATTTCTTCCTAGCTTATTTCACTTGTCTCCTCACTGAATCGAAGAAGCAATAGACACAAAATAAAAACCTTAATCATATAATGTAACTTCGAATTTTGCTTCCCAAAAAAGCCAACCCATCATGGTACGAACCCTAGAAGGAGGAAAATCTCGCACTCCCAAAGCTCCGTTCTATCGCCAAAACCATAGTAAAACTCGATCCCTCCTTGCCTTACCTTCGCTGCAAGAATTTGGTGTCAAACTGAGACACATAGTTTGCTCTCCATTCAACTAGGGGAAGGGTGCAAACCTCCTTTAGAATACGTCGATGAGGGAGAGCCTCTGCAACCACGCAAGGTTTCAATGCGAGCACGACCATGTGGTGGAGCTGCACTACCTTGGCGTGGATCTTTCTGGCGAAATCCACGTCAAAATATTCGAGAATCTGACCAACCTCCACACCTCAGATCTAGCCTCCCATGTTTGAAGATTAGGGATTTGAGATGAGCTTTTTGTTTAATATAAATTGAAATTATTATAGTCATGATTTTCAGTTGTCATTATAATAAATTAATTATTTTAAAATGAGAAAGTTAATGGTGTTTGTGTGACAGTGATGGATAGATTATTTTAAGTTCATTTTTAAATATAAATAACTATAATAAATAAAAAACGAAAATATAATGAACTAAAATGATTTTTTTTTACTTCACATAAGAAAATTAATTAGTTAATAAACAAGATGATTGAATTAAAAGTGTTTAAGAAGATTGACTAATAAAGTCTATTAAACCCTAAATCCTAAATGTAAAATAACATAAAAAAATATATTTAGATATTTGGTTATATATATGTATATATATAAATTATAACTTTTAATATTTGAACTTATTTTAATAGCATACCATCTTAACTTATATATATATATATATATATATATATATATATATATATATATATAGGATGGTGAAGATTTGATGATTTTAAGTGATAAAGAATGACTGTAATTATTGTTTTTTGGTTTTTTATGTTTTTTTTCACAAAAAAAAATGATAATGTATTTAAATAGTTTTAGTCGTTTCTATGAATTGATGCTTTTCTTGTTATTGGAAAAAATGGTTTTACGAGTATAGATTGTTTCCCTCTCATCCCACACAAAAGACTATTAATTATTACTTTTATGAATAAAAGGAGAAAAAACTCCGAAAACATAAAAAATTGCATGGAAACACGATTGGTCGAGCAACTGTCTGTCAAAACAATGTTATACAAAAAAGACTATTAAAGTTAGTATTAAACTTAAATTGTATGAATAAATACATGATCTATAAAAAGGATAGGGAATAGGGACGTAAAGAAAAGTACTAGAGAATTGTGACCAAAAAGGTATAGGGATATATATTTTGAGAAAATAAGAAATTACAGAAAGATTAAATGTAATTTCCTCAAAAACTAACATAATGAAAAAGTAAAAAACAACATAACTTATTGAAAATATAATGCTATAATAATATTATAAAAATTAAATTGAGTGAGAGCACATGTTCCTCTGTATTGTTACAGGTAGCTAGGTTTATCTATTGGGATTTTTTTTAAGAAAATAAACATGTAAAATATTGTCTCTTCAACGGGAATGCTTAATTAATTACAAGATACGACAATTAATTTGGGGTTGCTAGGACTTAATTAAATGGTTTTTGTGTTCGGCCTATTTTTATCTTATCCCTTTATTTATATAAATAAATTGTTTTTGTAGCTTTAATACGAAGTTGTTTCCACAGTAATACCTAAAACATATTTCTGGACTTGCTGAAATCTCAACAGAAAAACTATGTTCCAAAATCCAAATTGAAAAACTTGAAAGGTTGAAGAGGGAACTCGCTTATATAATTGGAGAAGGGGGCAACCAAAACATTATATTTAATAACTTTCGATGAAGTAGTCATGCACTAATTAACTTGCTTGATACTTTTCCATCTTAGAACCTAGAAGCAGTCAAATGATTTAAAAGCTGTTTATGACTCCATTAGGTTTCGTAAATTGTGTTAGTAAACTGATATACTTGACTTTTTAATCACTAAAGCTTGTCAAAGAGAATCATATCGTCATTTGCTTTTTCTTTATTATAATTTTTTCTCCGTGCCTCTTGTGTTCTAATTTTTATTCTACTTCCTTCTTTTAGGGTTATAGATTTTACCTGCGCTATTTAACTTAACATGATCCTCTAAAATGTTACCTATGCCCACAAATTGCTTTATGTTTAGCAGCTAACTGGCTCATCAACTCTAGCAACGCAAAGTCAAAAGCATAAACCAAATTATTGACATATATATGCATCCTAAACAAGAATTAATATATGATATGAAATTAACACATAATTATGTCCATTTTTATATGATATATAGTTATGTTTTATTAACTTAATTACTCTCATAAATTAAATAATACGATTACATGTAATTTATTGCCTTGAAGAGACCGACACGCTTGCCATATCCTTACATTAACCCCATTGATTTTAATTATTTTTGTGTTAAATTAAAACTGCTCATCAGTGCCTATAAATATTGTTGTCATATCAATATACTAACTAGTTAATTGGCAAAATATAATACTATTATATATTAGCATATGAGCATCCGAGAGAAAGAAAAAACAACAAAAGAAACCCGGGTCCCGAGAAACAAAGGAAAAATCAAAAGAAAAGCTGAAGAATCGGGTTGTATAATTGGACACTAATGTTCTAGTCTCAGCGATAAACCTGCTAGAGCACTCCCAAATGGGTTGAGTTTGACACAAATTAACTAAAGTAACTATTATATCCCTTTACCATTTAATTAATCAACTACTCATTGATAGGCAACTAGCTCTCCATTTTGAAAGGTAGCCGTGTTTAGAGTTTAACCGTTATCCTTTATAGTTTATATAATGTCCAGGCTGTCCTCACCAGCAAAACGGATATGACAATTAAGATTTAATGGATAGCCACAAAAATTACTAATAATCAAAATACAATTTTTATCTATAAAATATATTTGAATAGTTATTCACAAATTTTTGTGAATATAAATATTATAAGGCCCATCTAATCTTTGACTTATACACAAATCCATAATTATATATTTATTATATTTTATTTATAATTTAGTTAAATTATCTTTTAATATTTTTCATCGATTACATGTTGCAAAATATTTAATTAACATTTTTATTTCACAATTAATTTAATACTAAAATAGTACTTCTATTTTATTAATTAGTTTTTTAAGAATACAAAAAATATTTTATTTAACTAAATTGTAAGTAATAAGTTTAACTGTATATGTGTGTGTATTTATAAAGTTTTGACACAGTACTAAAATTACTATACTTACAAAATAAAGATTCAGGTTATTAGTACTTGTCTTTTTCTTACATCTAAAACGGATGCTCTAGTGCTGTCTCCTTCAGCATATATTCCAAGCATTATTTTTAAGTACTTGATGAGGTACTTCCGAATAACAATATTTACAATTAAACAAGCGCTTGTTACATCTCAATTCTCAAGATCATTTATGCAGTTTCTTCATATATACAACTCGTACGTACTTGATTTTGATATAGAGAAACAAAATTTATCATGCGATTTATCAAAGAATACGATACTCCATCTGCTTGCTTCTATAATTGAAGCTGACTTATCATCTGTATAGTCATGTAAAACGGTCACTATTGACGTATACTAAACCTTAGAACATAATATATACTCCAATATTGTAACATTTTAAACCATTGTTACATATCTATACGTTATATCTCATATATATCAAATAAATTTTTGGTACGCCCAAACCTAATATATTGATTGGCCGAAGTATTTATATATATCAAGGAACACCATTTGTCTAAGATTATCATTATTAAATTCACTTAAAGATAATTACTCAATTAGAGGTATCTAAACAAGATTAAGAACAGTATTGCTCAACTCATAATCATGATGTGACACTCAGATTCTAGGTCCAACAAGATTAATATAAAAATGAGTGAATCCTAGATAAAAGAAATGATTCATTTTTACATACTTATTATTATATATTATTGACAGTTATGAGTAGAACCTTCACTTAAGGGTTAGAATATCTTTTATAGTTATTATTTTGTTTGTTCTATTGAATGCTCATACACTTGATAAAAATATCAAACAAAAGACTCTTCTAATCAGTAAATCCTTCAACACAGTAAAAATCCTTCGACATAAGGATGCATATCCGTTTCTTTTGTGACAGGAGCACCTAGTATGTTTTTTTACTTGTATTACGTTTGAGTAACCCGAGAATAGGGTAGAGAAACTTGCAAAACCAAATACAAAAGAAAAAGAAAATGAGTACCAAATAACCAACTTAACTTGACTCACAAATTCTTGCAGTTTCTTTTAACTCAATTAAAGTCGCTTATATATTATTTATATTTTACGCTTTATTATTTTGAGGACAGGAGAGTTTTTTTTTTTACCTTGGCCGAAAGAAAGAGAGAGAATTAATTTATTTAATGTTTTTTTAAATAAAAAAGAGAGTAGTCCAATACTCCAATATAGGTGTCTGCTTGTCCCCTTTAAGCGCAAATAAACCCTCTTGTGCTTTTCTCTCTCACCACTGAAAACCACAACTTTGTCACACTTTGTGTCTCCAACTCCCTATACTTCCTCGCTTCACCCTCCCCGTAACGTTTTCGCTTCAGCCCACAACGAGCCATGGAAGCACAAGAGTTTTTCCAGAACACCTTCTGCCCCCAATTCCCCTCAGACACCAACATCACTCCCTCCAACGCCAACCCCTCCGCCGCCACCGCCGACCACTTCCTCGTAGAAGACTTCTTTGACTTCTCCAACGACGACGACGCCACCGCCGTCACCGACGCCACCTTCGACTCCCTCCCCACCGACGTCGACTCCCCCACCGTTACCCCTGTCGACACCACCACCAACTCCAATTTCCCCGCCTCCGCAGACGCCCATTTCTCCGGCGACCTCTTCGTCCCGGTACATACACACGTGTCTCTAATATCTATTCATGTCATGCCTATGTGTAACGTTCACACTCTCCCACCACCAAAATTTTAATTATTAACATTTCCTTCCTCAATTACCATGCCACGTCCAACACATACAACAACAAATCCCTTGTCCTTATTACCTATTTTTTCTAACTTTTCTTCTTATGTTTTTTCCAACTGTCCGAATTTCATCTCATTTAGTATGAAGATAATAAAATTACCTACCAATTAATTAATTGTGTGTAATTTGTTGAGCAGTATGATGAACTTGCGGAATTGGAATGGCTGTCGAAATTTGCGGAGGAACCATTTCCGAGCGAGGATTTGCAGAAGCTGCAGCTTATATCGGGTGTGAGAGCGCAAAACGATGCTGCATCGTCTGAAACGAATGACCCGAACCCGGTTATGTTCAACCCGCAAGTGTCGGTTCGGGGCAAGGCTCGGAGCAAGCGGACACGTGGACCCCCATGCAACTGGACCTCTCGCCTTGTTGTCCTCTCCCCGAACATGAGCACCAACACGACGTCGTCGTCTTCTCACTCAGACGCTGGTAGGAAGCCAGCGCCGCCGCGGAGGAGGGAGGGCGCGGAAGGCGGCAGCGAGGGGCGGAAGTGCCTGCATTGCGCCACGGACAAGACCCCGCAGTGGCGGACTGGGCCCATGGGCCCAAAAACGCTCTGCAACGCGTGCGGCGTGAGGTACAAGTCTGGTCGGCTGGTGCCAGAGTACAGGCCCGCCGCGAGCCCAACGTTTGTTCTGACGAAGCACTCCAATTCGCACCGCAAGGTGCTGGAGCTGCGGCGGCAGAAAGAAATGGTGAAGGTCCAGCACCAGCAGCATCAGTTTCTCCAATTGCAGCATCAGCAGAACATGATGTTCGATGTCCCATCATCCAACGGTGACGATTTCTTGATCCATCAGCACGTGGGCCCAAATTTCACGCACCTCATCTAGGAAACTTCCGGTGGAGCTTCCGCTACTTAATTTGTAGCTAGTTATTTCTTCTCTTCTCTTTTCTTTTCCTACCTAATTTTGTTAGGAATTTCTTTAATTTCTTTTTCTGTAACTTCAAAATTTTCAGTTTATGCTATATGTAGACTGGTCTCATGTTTCTTTCTTCAAGTCATTTTGACCGACTTGAAAACTCACAAACTCAAAATTTTCCTAATGCATTATTCTTTTCTTTTCACTTACTAGTAAATTATGGCATAGTAGTTGGGTAAATGATGATTTATTATATATATATATATATATATATATTAATTATGGTTGAAGTAACTTAAATATTACGTCATTTTTGTTATATTTAATTCATGAATAGAAGAGATTTTTCAATGACTAAAGTTATGTACAATGTCTATAAAAATATTATGGTGGATTAAATCCTTCAAAATTAACTAATGGACGTGATTAATAGTTGTTAATAACAGTTACTTTTGCATGGACCACTTCCACCAAGTCTTACTCATTTTTACGGCACACAATGTTAACATGTTCAAGCAATTAAAGACTTGAGCTACCACACAGTACGGCCAGAAACCTCCTAAATTTGAAACAAAAGGAAAAAAGAATATGGCTGAAAATTAACATATTTGTATGTGTGCTGTATATTTCATTTGATAGAGGATAAGCATTAGAATGAGGTAAAAGATTCAATAAAAATAAAAAATTGAAGCAGAAAATATATCACGACATTTTTAGTAATAGGTGACGGATAAAAATCGCATGCATGGGCATCCCATATCCATTCATGTCAAAGCATTATTGGTGGAAAATCTAGGTACCAGTCATGTTCCTGAATAGTCAGCATAAATTTTTCAGTTTTAGGTAAATGTTCCTTTCTCTTATTTTTCCTTGTCTTCTTTGAAATACACAACCTCAGTAAATTTATTATTGTTGGAAATTACTTTCTTGTTTATGTATATATTTCTTCCCCTTTAAGATATGATACTTCAAGTTTTGTTGAGCATTTTATTTATTACTATCTATATTTTATAAAAATTAAATAATTATTTACTAATTTATATCCAATAAGTACTTATGTATAACTTAATAAATATACATGTAACTTGAGTACAAGTACTATGCCTATCATCATACCATACTAATTCCAAATAAAATTGGATTTGATACTGTGATAATATATTTTACTTGTTTTTACATGCCATATATTTTTAAGAAAATGTATTTTTATATATTTATAGATTATGTGAATGTTTCTTTAATTTCTTATGTTTTTTTTCATCTTATATCTTCTTTATAATACATTGTTTTATAAAAATTTTATTATAATTAATTCCATGGATATATATATATATATATATATATATATATATATATATATATATTCAATTTGACATGTGTGAATGATTAAATAGTTTACCAATACTTAGAGTCTGTACCAAATAAGTGACCATAATCGTCCAAATTCCTTGTCTCTAACCAATATGGTTTTAGTGTGCGCACATAACAAATAAGAATCAATTATGAGTCTATTTGTTTTTAAAAAAACTTCAAAAAAAAGTGATTTTAAAAAAATATTTTTTAAAGAAATAGATAAGATTTATTTCTTTAAAAATAAAGAATTATTTTTTAAAGAAAAAACAGTTTAAACAAATACACTAAAAAATAGAAAATTACTTACTTTATTATAAAAATATTTTTTAAAAAACAAATAAATTTAAAGAAACATACCATATATCACATAACCATCGATATCGTAAAAAATAAAAAGTATTTAGTGTCTTAACTTCACTGTGATTTTTTTTATTTCTCAAAATTAAGTTAATTAATCCAAACACACTATTTTTCATCTCCCATTCAACCTAAATTTGTATATAATATCCTTAAAGTAAATTTATTTAAACAAAGGAGAGTTGGACTTTTTGTCCATAAGTTTTGGTGTAGGTTATCAACCTACTCCAACTAAAAATAAGATGGGAGTATGTTAATAATTCTCTAAAATAAAATATATAAAGTATTATAGTTTCATAAAATAACTTATCAAATATTTTTTCATAAGCTATATATTTCATAATTTTTAACATTAAATAAGAGAAAATGAGAAAAATATAAAATAATTATCTTAACTCTAAAATCATTAAAGATATAAATTTAATTTTATAGCCATAAACATAGTAATTATTCTGAAAAAAAATCATAATAGTTGTGTGAGTAATTTACTACATATCAATATTATGTCAATAATAAATAAAATAAACAGTAAAATTTTAATAATTATATAATATTATATATTCATATTTATTATTTTTAGATTCTTTTTGAATTTATACTTTTCATAAAAGAAAAATAGACTTGAACATGAAAATAAATATTTGATCATGCTTTTTTACCTTAATTTTATATTGATTATGTGAGTGAGAAATTTATTTTAAATTTTTTGAAATAGTATAATTTTTATTAAATAGATATAGTTCTTAATTATTTTAAACTAATATTTTCAATGATTTTAAATATATTAATTTAATCATGCGATATTATTGAAGATTTGCATTGATTAACTTCATTGCATCATAAATTAAACACTCACATATAGTATAATTAAAATTATATATCATTATTATTATTATCATGGTTGTTGTTCAAATAAGTAAGAGCAGTAAAACAATATCAATGAAGAAGTGAAAACGAATATTATTTTGGAGTATTATCTTTTATTTTATTAGTTTTCTCTATTTCAATTTTATAAAAATAGTAAATCAAAAGACATTCAATCATGATTATTTTTAAAAATATATATAAAATGTTAAGTTTTAAAAATTAATAACCTTCAATTAATTCTCCTATCAAAAAAAATTTCCATTTAAATTATATCACATTGAATCATATCAATAACTACTATGAAATGAAAATTTTGGTCTAATGATTAAAAAATGTTGAAATAAAGGTTACATAATTGAATTAGATAGTGATTATCATGAAATTTAATTTTTAATCCGATGATTTTCAAAGGTTCAAATAAAATTTACTTTTATATATTATTATTGTTATTGTTATGGTTTTTTTCTTTTTTGAAGATTCATTTCAAAACTCAAAAGCTACGAGAGTATATGTGTAAGAGTAAACATTCTTTGTTTCTTCAGGATAATAGCTTGATTTTTCATGCACGTGAAATAATTTGATCTTGCTTCCTCCCAACCAAGTTTGCAATGCATGTGACATGAGATGGAAAAGGGAAACTTCTCAGCCATTTCTCCACCCCATGTGATCCATCATCGTGTAATATTAATTTTGAACTAATTAGATGATTGGGTAAGTAATGCAATCAAGAAAGGGAGAGAGAAAAGGAATTTCATGGATACACATATTTAACATTATTGCGGGTGTGTATGTACGATCTCAGGCAACACAAATCCAGAGGACTATTATATCATTACTTAATGAATATAACGTCTTCCCAAGTTAATAGTATTATCATGTTATTAAATTACTCATTTGAGTAGCTAAATATGAATCCTCTCTCTTTTCTTCTTTCTCTTTAGCTTGAATTGTATCTTGCGTGCCTTGCTCAGTCAATATATTATAAAAAGTCTCAAAAGAATATGCAGAGAATAAAGCAAAAAAGAAAAGAGGAGGGGGGTTATTTAATTTAACCAAATCTTATTTATAAACAAATGTTCAAGCATATTAAATTAATAAGCGATGCATTATTAGACTGAGACGAAGCTAGGATTGCGGTGGTCACATGACACTCTTCCATGGCCTCATGCACTGCCCACTAGTGAGTGTGAGAATGTGTGATGAGTAAATGAATGAATATTGCATATGTATGTTATGTTATACCACCGTCCAATAGTTATAAGTAATTGCTTGGGCACTTCACTCTGAGCATAATGTGTACATAAATAGCACATACTCACAAGACTCTACACAAAAAAATCTTACAAAGTCATTCTCTACTCACACCACCTTCATGCATTTATTTAAGGCCATGCCATCACCAATGTTGTTTTCTATTCCCGCTAGCCGGGACTGAATTCAGAATATTTTTTCTCCATCATGCATGCAATCTTGTCATGATTTCTCATGGATTGGTTATGGTGCATTTTAAAATTGAACAAGAACGAAATTGCAATAACTGGCATAGCGACTTCTTGCCTTCGGGATGAGGGAGAATAAATTTATGAATTCAGATTACCCCTTATATAATTAATATAAGATAATAGCAAGGTCAGCTAAAGATTCTATGACAAGGCATTTTAATGAAAAATTAAGTCAGCAGTTGACAGGAAAACAATAAAATAACCATCAAACTTTTTTTCCCCTGCTAAACTTTGATTAAGATTTAGATTAGATGCTATGCTTGTTAATATTGTGGGATACTTTTATATTCAGAATACTTTTACTATTGTGGACCTACCCCACAAAGGCCCGACCCGAACTAATGAAACTATAGGCCTTTAGTTTGGACCAACCCCAGGTTTACTTACCCTGGCTAATTTCATCAGAATAAAAGCAGTAATAATGCTAATGAAAAGATCCAATCCAAAGTGCACTTGAACTAAAGTTTAGGTTGGGTCCCGTAATTAAAATTGAACTCTTATCTTCCTAAATCCTAACCCTCTTCCTATTACATTTTCTTTTAAATTTTCTTAATATTTATACTTATAAATTAGAATACACAACTTATAAAATAAATGATGATGATTTTATATTCACTTTCTCAATTATACATTCTTAGTATTGTCTTATTTCTTTTTTTAGAGGTGTTTTTTAGGTACTAATATTAAGATTTATCTTGGATAATAAGTCAGACTACATTATCATCAATCCATTTTTTTCTATTGATTTGAGAGAAAAAATTTAACAATCATTTAGTCAAAATTATGAAACTATTTGTATGTTGTTGAATAGAAATAAGTTCAAATGGGATCCTTTCTATTTTCTATCAAAAATGCACTCAATAAATTTTTCTAACTTACTAATTTTCACTAACCTTAGATACTTATCCCTAAAAAATTAGTAAACTCGAGGCTCTATAATGTATTATTTATATCATTAATTGTTTTCTTGTCCCCAAAATAATGAGTTAACCAATAAAAAGATTTTATGTTTATTTATATGAGAAATGATCAACTTATTGCAATAGTAACTCTTTTAAAGTTACTTATTATTTTCACCATTCATTTTCTTGAAATCTAATATTTTTAATAAATAATTAATCTTAATCATTAGATTTCAAGAAAATAAATAATTATGATAAAAGTAACTCTTTTAATCTTTTAATAAATTCGAGCCATCCCCCCTCCCCCAATCTTAACCTAACCTTGTTCAATCTACGATTACAACAGATTTTGGTCTAAAAAATTGGTTCAATCAAAATATTAAATTGGGTATAAACCAAATTAAACTCATTGACAGATGTAATTTTGAGTACATGATTAGCAAGATTCAGAACATAAAAATTACCATGCTTAAACGTGATAATATAAATAAAGGAGAACGCCATATATATCGAATTAAAAAGTAAGGTTAGATATTCATGTCTCCTTAAGTAAGCCATTCACGCCTTTGACCAAGCCGCAGAAACAAGAAGTTACTTGAACCCATTCCAATTTCCATAAATGAAATCACCAACCCTGTATATTTATAATATTACTGTTATGGCTACATGCCATAAATCATGGTATTTAAATATGCAGGGCTCCACGTCGATGACCTTCGAACAAAATAATACAGTTCAACCGCATGGGGTAAGTGTTTGCCATGTTCATGAAATGTTTATGCTCGCTTTAATAACCACAAGACCCTTCAAATGAACACAGAAATGCTAGTAATACACCCATTTAAACAAATCATCTGCTACTAGCAAAAATTTATTTTAAAAAAATCGTCTAATTCTATGGGTCCTATTTCATATTTAACGAGACAAACTAATACTTTTTGTAATTTTGAATAAATTTTAATTAATAATAAAGGTTGTGTTTAAGAAAATGTTAGAAAGTCTATTGTCTACACTAAAAATAAAACCTTCGTAAAAGTTAAAATAGTAAAAAATAAAGTTAATATATTACATTAAGACATATTAGGTAGGCATGGTAACGGGACGGGGGCGGGTATTGCATTTCCCGTCCCCGCCCCCGCCCTCACCCTCGATCCCTGTCGAGTTTTAAAACTCATCCCCATCCCCGCCCCCGCTGGGGGTCAGATTTTTCCCGTCTCGCCCCCGCTATTTGATTAAAATAAAAAAAATAAAAAAATAATATAACTTTTTTTATTGAAAAATCAGATGAAAAAGCTAATTACGTAACAAAATAATAATAATAATAAATCCACATTTAAAATATGGGATCATAATTTAAAAATTACAAAATAAAATCAATCAATTCAATTTAAAAAAATTAGAAAATAATATATTTTTTTATTTTTTTAATATTATTTATTACGGGACGGGGGCGGGGGCGGGTAGCAGTAATCTCATACCCGCCCCGCCCCCGCTTTTGGCTATCGGGGAAAACCCGAACCCGAACCCGAAAAACTTGTTATTTTTCCATTAAAATCGGGACGGATTTGGGTGGGTACCCACGGGTTCGGGTCCCGCTGCCATGCCTAATATTAGGAGGATACAAATTATTTTTTATGCAATCAGAAACATTTAATATGCATGCTTGGAGTGTGTTTAGCTAAATAACTTGATTAAACATTTATTCAACAGGTAATTATTATCTAAGATTTACGTTATAAATTTGATGTAAACTTATTTGATTAAGCTAAAGAAAAATGTTAACACACTCTTAAAAAAAATACTTTTATTATTGACTAAAATTTATAAAGAATTAAAATATTATGTGATTCTCACTCTTTTTCTTTTAAAAATTCTCCCCCTTGAGAAAAAAAAAAACAATCTCACCCGTAATTTTTATGAATTTCAATAAGGAACTTATTATGATAAACTTCTTTTTTTTGTTTAGATATTTAGTATAATCTGAGTAATCCATTTAAATCATTTTCATTCCTAAGAATCAAACGTTACATCTTACTTAAAAAGAAATCAAGCTTCTTATAACTTAGACTAAGAAGCATTTACCCAAAAAAAATGAATAGAAAAAAAAAAAACTAAAAAGAAACTTATAAAAGTATAGATTATTATCATAGACTCAAACAAACTCTTTCAAAAACCCATTCGTCTTCTTATTAACAAGATCATTCGTCTTATTATAAAAAATAAAATAAAATAACTTTTAAAGAGTATATCGGAAAGCAAAGTGGCAACATTTGGCATCTATTATTATGCATTTCGACATAAATAGTAAAGGCTACGAGGTACCAAGGTGTAAGGGTCTCACATGCTCATGTATCGTTATCATGGAGACATAGTCTCTTTCGTCAAGGCTGTTAACAGAGAACTTGGTGGAGACAATGTCATTGTTTGTCTACACCACACTTTATTTACCTGCACATCATGTCCCCAGAAAAGCATCTTCAACATAATTTGGTAACTACTGGATACTTAGCAAGGTGACCAGATACCTTCCCACTACTGAAGTTGGTTCTCACGTATATAAATATATACATGTCTTACCTAAGGAAAATTCAACCCCAAACTACACTTATAGATGACAGAAGCAAATGCACTGATTCTACTGCTAACATATTGAGGAACATGCATCAACAAACATGATAGAGAGGTCAATCAGCAATTTTTTTGTTTTATATTCACTAAATGATGTTGGCATAGGTTGATCTTTAAAACAATTAATACTGGATTGACCAAGCATTTAATAGGAACCATTGCAACAGACACCAGAAGATCAAAGGGTAGGAACCATTGCAACAGACACCAGAAGATCAAAGGATTCTCCCAACTTTATACCCGTTACAGTGAACTGTCAAGAAAAAACTTGAAAATAATTAACAGTAGCGCGTCCCAGCAAAGCAAAAAAGACTCTAATCTGCCATTGAATGGTCTTCAAAATCTCTTATCGTGGTGTGCTGAGACCCATTTCTGAGGAAAATTGAAAACAGGAAAATTACATAAGCACCGATTTACAACAGGAAAAATTATCCTAAAATTGAATGACTAAGCAAATCAAGTGGCATTCAACACAGATAGTCAATAGCACGGCAAAACTACAGAGTGCCATTTATTAGTGTACATGAAAAATGAGCATGAATATGTAAAAAGGCTAAAAAAAATAAACATACAAGCTAGCAACAAGTCGCAATGAATTGAGCTGGAATATTATACACTTTAGTGTTGCATCCGTTGGGTTTACTAGGAAATTGAAAAGGAGAGCAGGAGAGCTATAGATGAGTAATGAGTTGCTTAATCACATGGATGAAACCAATGAATTACATGCATAATATTGATGTCATATAGGTCGTCTAGTCTGAAAATGTGTTGGTAAATTGTGTCCTAAAAAGTGTGGCTCATATTTCAATATTCTGAAGCAAAAGTAAATAAAACAAAACAAAAAAGTGAAAAATCACTATTTCTTTCCCCAACATCCCCTTTTTCCTGCATTCTTCTTTCTGCTTCTGAAAAGTGGATTGCAAAAGCAGTTTTGCTGGGGATTCGCATTGACTAGTGATATACCAAAATAGTGCATATAAGCTAAAAGAGTGTATATAAGTAGGAGGCAATTCTCACCTCATGAGCTAGCTCTTGGAGTTGAGTTAGGCCCAAACCCAAATTATAAAATGATATCAAAGCCTATTCTAGTAGTTCTAGTAGTTGTTGTTGAGCCTAATAGGCCACCTGATCGGGCCAATAACAGACCATTTACAAATGTTTAGTCTTGCAAACTTATACTCTATAGAATCCTCGGCATGAGAGGGTGTGCATGTTAGAGATTCCACATTGACTAGTAAAATGGCCAAAATAGTGTATAAAAGTGGGGGCAACCCTCACCTCAAGGCTACTTTCAGTTAGGCTCAAACTCAAATTATAAAACAATTGCATCCTTTATGGTATTCTGTCAGGCTAATAAAACTAGTTTACCACAAAAATATGCTGAAAATTGTAATATAAAAAACTTACCGAACCAATCTATCTCTTTATTAAATTTAGTACGTATTACAAGTCTAACAACAATGCTACTCATAAGTCATAACTAGAGTACATAGTAGTCAATAGCATGCTATAGTGACACCAGAGCATGCCCTGGTTTGCTACAAGATTAATTTACATAGTGGACAGGTTTTTGGTTGCAGCAAAAAAAAATCAGACTGGAAACTCATTTAGCCCCCCCCCCCCGGTTTCAGAACTTCAGGAAAACCCTCAGGTGTTCTCTGGCCAGGCCGTGGCCAACTGGTCTGGTCTGTCATCCTTCTTTCAGTCCTCAGTTTCTGTTGTATCTCTAAAGTGTGTTCTCTTCTACCATTTTTTGAATTCTATAATTTGGGTTTAAATCTTTTAGCATTTGAACATGTATAATATAATTTTTATACCATACCTAATCTCAATGTAGCAGCCATCCCACTATGGCATTTTCAGGGATTGCCTATTCAAGATTGATAACTATAACAGAGTAGTCTTTATATAGTGTGCACAATCAAAAAGTGAAATACATAGGAAGCCTTCATAATGGCAGAAAGGTGAACATAGATTAAGATAAGTGCTACTCCTACAGAAGTTCTACCCTAGAATATGGACGATCAAAATATATACATTATTGATTTCTTAGATAGGAAAAATTAAATGCAATAATATTAATTAAGGCTCTGATCTTGGTTTAAAAATTACTAAGTTATTGCTTCAGATGTAGTCTATTGTGCCTTATCATTTAGGTACAGATCATGTTCTTATGCAACCTAAGTAATCAGTTCTGAGTCAAATCTGAGAGCAACAATGAAGGTCTATGGAATGGCAAGTTGGCGGTAAGCACGTGTGAATGTTACAATGGATAAATCATTTAATGATCATGAAAAGGTTTTTCGGGTTCCTATGCATGGCCTTCAAAAGCGAGACACTCACAAGCACACCCAAACAACTTAGGGAGTATTAAGTTGCAGGATATGTTTTGCATTGAAAGTTAGTGAGTATCATTTAACAAGTTTGGAACCCCTCCAACCTGAAAGCATCATTTTGCTGCTTTTGCATCGAGGAAATGTAAAATCACGGCACACTTTATATTGATAAAAGTATTCTCTTAATTTAATATTATATTACTATTTTAATAAAATCAAATAAGAAGAGTCATATCGTTTTTAGCAATTATATATCTAAAGTGATTTTGATCAACACTATCCAAAGTCCAAACAACATTCATTATGCCAAAATCACTTTCCAAATAAATGTTTCCAAACATAGGGTGCTTGAATTCACGTTGAATCATCCCAAATCACATTAAATACCAGTTAACATGATTTTAAACAAATGTCTACATGTTTGGTCTCACATTGAAGAATTGATTGAGTCCATAGTTGATTTTTACTTGAAACAACTTTAGGTAGCTTTTGCATTGGATAAAAAAAAATTATATTGAAACTACCAACTTGCTTTTAGAATAAAAACATTGAAACGTAAATCACTTCACCTCAAAATCAATTTCACTTAAAATAATTTGTGCAAACGCTTCACTCAAACACACATAAATACATTCACCCAAACCCACATTTTAACCAAAATCAAGTTGCACACTCTAATCAAACACACACTAAGTGCTTCAACATATTTGGATTATACTGAAAAATAATAAAAGAATGTCACAAAAAATCACATGCCGCTAAATTCCATATTCTTTATTCTCCTCCCATTATCATCTATTCACAATGGCTATGGATAACATAGTTGACAGGCCACTCCCTAAGAAAAACTATAATCTAAGAAAAGAGGGGAAGTTGCAATGAATGCTTACGGAGAGTAAAAGGGTAAAAAAGAATTTGGAGAAATCAAACTCCGGGGTTGGCACTGCAGAGCATACCCTGAGACAGCGACTTCGACCTACTCGAATCGATGCCCAGACATGAGGTGAGGCGCGCTGATGAAACCGCCGAGTGTAGGGGAAGCAGCGACTGCAGGCAACCGAGCTCACCGCCCACCCACCTGAACGCAAAAACACAAAACGAAATGAAATTCAATTGGGTCTAAGAAAAGAGATCGCTTTACCCCTGAAGGGGACGAAAGGGACTTGCCTGGCCGTAACGGGAGAACGAGTTTTGAGGAGAAAAGACGACGGGAGGGGCTTCGAGGATGGTTTGGTGATGGTGGATTTGATTAGGGAGAATGCTGGCTGCGAAACAGATCTATAACGAGAAGCCATTGCAGGTTGCAGCTACCCTATTTCCACACAGTTAGGGCTTTCACGAGTCGCAGTTGAGTTGAGGAATGCGTTTTGCGGGGGGTTTTGTCTTTTTCACTGTTTTTCTTTAAAGGAGTACTTTTTAATGAAGAAGAATAATTATGAAATTAGAAGGGAGAAATAAAAAATAATGTGTCTTTAATTTAAATACTTAAAATTAATAGTTTTATTCATTTGTTATATGGATATAACAACTAATTAATTATTTTTTCAATTTAAATAATATATTGATCTCTAAAAATCTTATTATTTTTATTTTAGTTTTTACTTTATATAGATTTTTATTTAGTTTTAATTCCTAAAAGTTAAAAGATTACATTGATAGTCTTTAGTACGAAATCAAAATTTAGTGGTTCGATAAAAATGTAAAAACTGTAATTGAATAATATTTTGAAGAGTGTTAATAATATTTATCAAAGTCTTTATTTTTATCAGAAATCACGGATGACCTAATAAAGTCTTTAATATTAATTAAAACTTATCGCAAACTATAAAATCATATAAGAAACTCGTTAAATATAAAATGAGACCAAAAAATATATATTTTTAATAACTTTGAGTCAAGAGTCAAGACTTGAGAGTGCTTTACTAGCATTTTTTTTTAAAATAGTGTTTTATAAAAAAAAATGAAAATTTGATATTGAAAATACTAATAATTATTATTAAGCTCCTAAAAAAATACTACTAACATGACGTTCATCCGAATAAAATTAAACTTTATTTTCTTAAACAGAATCAAAGGTTCTAGTAATTTATTTAAATCCTGCTTCTTTTTCTTGCAAACTAAACAATAAAGGATTATTGCTTTCCTTTTCGTCACACTAAGATTGTGAAATCAAGTTTAATCCCTTTAATAAGTAAAAATATATAGAGTAGGTTAATTGAATTGAATTAGTTTAATTTAACCCAATTTCAAATTTTGCTACCCCAAAAATTTATTATCTTAATTTAAATTTACATATTTGGTTGGGTTTGAGTTTAAGTTAGACTTAAACAAAAATTGTAAATGAAACAGAGATTCATGCATTAAGACCCTCCTTTGGAGGATTGCCAATCAAACGCTCATGACAAATGCCTTTAGAGTTTGGCGCCACTGTGTTACTGATGCTATCTGGCATATGAGAAACAAGCTGGTCTTTCAGCAGGTCCAAACCCAGGCTGGTCTAAGGAGATAGTTGAGCTATATTTTAAGGAGTCTTCCTTGGCTCCTTGTATGACTATGAAGTCCAGTTTTTTTATTATATGGATCATGCCATCGGAGGAAGTGCTCAAACTTTAACTGTGACAGTGATGGTTTAACTAGTGGAAGGAGAGCCTCTTGTGGTGGTGTCCTGAAGGATCAGTTTGGCTCGTTCCTTTGAGCTTATGCATGTAATATTGGTTCTTGTTCGGTTATTCAGTCCGGGTTATAGGCTGAAACTTGTTCCAGAAATAGGTTAACTTGAATGGATTAAGTCAGTGTACTTTATTAACCATTGTCAAAATCTCTCCCCTTCTCTTATTTTGAATTTGAATCACACAACCAATTGGGACATTGATAAATAAAATAAAAAAAAGGATACTGAACTTATAAAGAATGCAGGCATGCTTCCTTAAGGTTACAAGGAAGGATATTTTACTAACAGGCTTTCACCCAACATATCCAAATAAAATAAATAAAAGTTTTTTGTTCATCCCTGCTAGAAAGGATGCTGTAATTCCTACAATTAGAGGTATAAAAAGGAAAGGGCTCTGATTAAGGATTAGCCATATTGAACACTATGAACTATAAAACCACCATAGTCATGTTGCATATGCCACAGTGAGGATAACTACCGAATCAGCCAACCAATGCTAGATAATGCGTCAGAATACAGACCAAGTGGCAAGCTCAGGTGATTTTACCATATTAGGACATGCTTCTTGAATGCTGTCAAAGCAGGGGCAATCTCCCAGTCACCGAATCCACAGAAGATTTTGGTCCTGACATAAATCCAGTAACATGTAAAGCCATTCAATCAGAAAGTACCATATTATTTGTCAAGGAAAAAGCTGTCAAGATAGGGAGCAACTTTGGAAAACATCAGCATCAAATCCATGAGTGTGTAGCATCCCATTGTTCAATTAACATACAAGCAACAGGGAAGCTTACCAGGTCCAACAGCAAGAACAGTCTTTGATCCTGCCAAAACCTGAAGACATAAAAGCCTTAGCAATAATACTAACAAACAACAACGAGAGGGTATGAGGAGTGAAAGCCAACCCTTCAAGACTAATGCATTCCTAAGAAGTTACTACTACCAACTTCACAATGAGTCTGCTAGTAACTACCAGTTCTATGGTAGATTTTTAAGGTAGCATTGTTCTTTATTTTACCCATATATGAAATACTACCTGTGTTCGTCCAGCATCAGCAACAACAAAAGTAGGAAGGCCAATACTCTCGGCTGCTTCCGTCAGTTTATTCCTGATCAAAAGTCAAGTCATCAATGTAAAGCTTGTTCTTCTGAACAAGAAGTAAAATTACAGTATCCAGAATAAAATCATCTGCTTACATTTCTTGTTGATTCCTGCAAGTCACCACAATTTTGGGCTGGCCACACTGTTCCCATCTTCTCAAAAGATACCGATCACTGCAAAAGTAGGCAGTGTTGGTGGGGTTTATCACTCCAAAAAGGATACCAAACAAAGAATAATACATTGCCTGAATGAGCATTACTATTTTAGCATGGCTATGGAGCATAGCAAAATCACTTGTATGGGATAATCATCATTTTAATGTTCAAAATGAAACTTTCTAAAAATGAACATGTAAAGTTCACATTTGTCTTTGCTTTAGAGATAAAGAAACTTATTTCCTTCAGCATAACCAACTCTATAATATGCATCTAAAACTGTGAACAATGTCTCCCTACCCCCACACCCAATAATGGATTATGTAAAATCATAACCAAAAAGGCCATCATACAAAGCCTAAAAAAAATTGGATTGAAACTTGAAAGTTTAACCACATGAAGCAATCTTTTAAACCATTATGTTAAGCTATTTGTGGTCTTGTTTTTTCACAAAGGACATGCTGGTGGGTGGATTGGCAGGAGGTCCACCAATACAGAACTAAAAGATAACTAAATGCTCTGAAATGGACACTTATCAGAACAAAAGTACCTTTGCATTAATTCTGCGTACATGCCAGTGGCAGCATCTGCAACAAAATGAAAAGGCATAAACTAATAAGCAAAAAGGATGGAAGAGGGAACAATAAGGAAATTTGTAATGGGTGGAAAGAGATCCTTGACAAATTTGAGATAAAGAACAATTCAAAAATTAACAATAATTGCATATCTTACGAGCACATTGAGATGCAATCTTTCCGGATTTCATCTTTAGGTCTTGCCGAACAACCAGAACCTGACACAAAACAGTTAAATATAGAAATCAGAAATTTCTATACATATAATGGAAGATGTTCCTCACAATTAAAATGAATGCATATTATCTATTTACACTGCCAGTAAAATTTTGGAAACAAGAGAGCAGTTCAATTAAACTAATTTTTTTTGGAAACAGGAGAGCAGTTCAGATTACTTTTAAAAAAGAAAAAAAAATAACAGAAGTTATAAACTCATTCCTGGGTTTTGTTCAGTGATTCCTATTCTAACTTTCTAGGCATCAAATAACATTTTGTTTCCTTAGCAGTACATTTGATTAAAACAATGCAGAGAAGACTGTTGAGATGTGCATTGCATAAACTTAATCATCATTCATTAGGAAAACTTTCTTTCTAATTGAGAAATTACAAATTGACAGTAAAAGCACCACTTCTATCCTGTATACCTTCCGTCAAACTAGAATGACTTGTTCACATAGTGCATCTTTAGTTTCACATTGAGTTATCCAAAATCAAGATGAAATACCAAATATCACGATTTTGAGTAAATGTTCACATGTTTAGTCTCATGCTAAAGAATTTGAGCCCATAATGGATTCTGAGTTTGAGGGCGAGTCCTAGCACAACGGTAAAGTCGTGTCTTGGTGATCTGTTGGTCATGGATTCGAATCCGAAAACAGCCTCTTTGCATATGCAAGGATAAGGCTGCGTACAATATCTCTCTCCCTTACCTGCGCATAGCGTGAAGCCTCCAGACAATGGGGTATATAGTTTTTTTTTTTTAGTTTTTAATGGATTCTAAGTTTGAACAAGTTTAGGTAGCTTTTACATTGGATAAAAATTTGAAACCGAGTTTTAAAACAAAAACACTCAACATAAATCGCTTTACTTTAGCATTAAAATTAACTAGAATCAATTTTGCAAAATCAATTTCATTCAAATCACTTTTGCAAACGTTCAACCAACCTATTGTACAAATAGTCAACTACATCAGAAGTACAGGCATGGAATAACCATTGACAGATAAAGCTTCCATAATATGAGAGACTGATAAATATAATGAAATGGACAAACCATTTTAAGTTCTTGATCACCATTGCTTGAGACTGCGAGTTGCTGTTGTTGAGGTTTGGCAGATGGGAACATTTTCTTGGTCAAGTGATTTCTACTGGGCTTTGATAAATCCAACAACAGCCCAAAAATGAAACCTATAACAAGCCCTGGAATGAAGTTCTCAGCCTTGAAACTTCCTGCTAACCATTCTCCTTTTTGCTTTTGTTGTTGCTGCGTTTACATACAAAGTTACAAACAATACCAATAATACTTAGTTACACAAATAGCATGTATAAGGGAATTGACATGGCTCCCAATATAAGGGGTTAAAGAGAATAACTTAAAAGATATGAATTTTGGACTACCCCTTTTCTGGGAGAGGTGCTTGGTTATTGGAGAGGATGGTGAAACATTTTGTATATCAAATATGCGTTAAAAAATGATTTTTTCTAAATATTAAACTATGCGGATATAGTGAAAGAGGGCAATACCTGTTTTGCTTAGTTATTGGAACAAAAAACACAAAAGAAGAGAGATATGGGAAGTGAAAGACATGAAACTAACCTGGTCGCGAGATTGATTAGTATTTAGGATGGAAGGGAACATTGGGTGTTTGCAGTGAAGGAAGAAGGGACATGAATGAGCAAAGGTTGAAAATTTCAAGTTCAAGTGCTGTTTTGTTAGTGGCAGCACAAAAGGGTAAGTGGATGTTGAGAAGATGGAACAGGAAACACGATTACCCGTGGCCGCTTTGGACAGAGCATGCCGCAGTACTTAAATATTTTTTTTACTTACTGTAATTTAGCCTTTATTATTTTCTTTTTATTTTTTAAATCCTTATAAAATATTTTTATTTTTATTTTTCATCTTTAAAGTGCTTTAAATAATTTTTTTACTGTTTAAAGTAATTTTTTTTATTATTCAAATTGTTATATAAAATATTTTAAAGATGAAAAAATAAAACAAACATATTTTAAATAGGTTAAAATGAAAAAAATATAATGATAAAAAATGAAAAAAATACTAAATTACATAAAAATGTATTTAAAATTTAGGATTTATTGCACTTTTGTTATCCATTTTTTTATAATTTTCAAATTTTATCATAAATTATAAAATTTGGATATTTTACTAACTTATTTTTTAAATTTTGTGCCTTTTATAAAAAAAATTCCACATTTTGACACCAAACTTTAAATAGTTATCACATTTTGTCACTTAATTTTTTAAACAAAAAATCTTAAATATTATAGTAATAAAAATGCACATAATCTTAAAAATTGGGTGACAAAGTATGTGAAAATTTGAAAGTTGGTGGCCAACTACTTGAAATTTCAAAATTGAATGAAAAATGTGAAAATTTCTTAATTTGATGGTAAGTTTTACAATCACATAAAAGATATATCATAAAACAAAACATGTAATTAATCTTTCACTTTATGTGACACTAAATCAAATCAATTTTAAAGTTGAAGAAAAGATGGAATATTCATTGATCAAATTATTCACTCCATCATAATATGATAATTTTTTCATTTAATCATTATTTTTTTAAACAAATGTTTAGATAAGTTGAATTTTGAAGACTCATTAAATTCAAAGCAGATTCAAAACTCAAAGAATATTTTATATATTATCTACAAATAAGATTTAAACTCAAATATTTATGAGATATGAATTTTATCATTAGAAACTGATTTAGTTTTTTTAACGATGATCTATTTTGATTTATAGCCTTCAAATATTTTGTAAAAGTTAAATTTTTCCATATGTATTAGCCTTTATAATTTTTCATATTTTTACTATGTAAGATTATATCACTTGTTGTTGATGGGAGAGGCAGGGTGGAAATTCCAGGAAGAAATGTGAAAAGAGAGGAAAAAGAAAAAGAGTTTGAAGGCAAGGGGTCTAAAAATAAAGATGAAAACAAATTAAAATTTAAGTCATTATTTTATTTGAATATGTAATTTAAAATTTAAATATTTGTTTGTATTTATAGATATGTCAATCTTTTATTTAAATTCTTATAAATTAAGTTAGTTTTGATTTTCTTTTTATAAATTAATGATAACATAGCATTTTGTATTGACTTAACATGACGATATTATTAATACGATGATATGACATTATGATATATCATTCTATTAGTCACAACATTATTTTTGCAATGGAGCTAGAAAGCAAAAACTAAAAACAAATGAGGTTAAATTTGTAGGGACTAAAACTTTTATTTGGTAGGATGAAAATAAAAAATATTAAATTATAAAGATAAAAAAAATATTTAAGCATATTTTTTTATTTTTATATGTGTTATATTATATAATTCTTCGTTTATTAAAATTTTCTAATTATAATAATTATATAAATTTTATGTTTTAGATGACAAAATTCAGTAAAAAATCTGTAAGATGGGTAAAGTAGCGATATATTGATTTCTCAACACCAAAGAAAATATTTCTATCTAATAAAACAAAAACAAAAAAAAAATCAATCTTATAAAAACCATTTAGATTGAATCAACTAATCCAATAAAGTTTGATTTTAATATCAAATTATTTAAATGGTAAGATTAAAAAATAGAATAGATGCAGTAAAAAATAAATGATTTTTCTACTTAAAATCAAATAAATATTTCCATAAATATTATTAGTTCAAACTACATCATGACACAATATTATCATGAACTTTATTGTCATAGGTTGTTTGGCTTCTTCACTTGCATTGGAATTGTCATATGCATGTGTTTGTTTAAACGGTTTGATGATCATTAATTAATAGTGTCCAATGCAGAGTGAAGGAAAAGTTATACGAGATGCTGTATAAAAAAAAAAGTTATTCGAGATTGTGGAGTAAAAGATATACATTTCGAAGTACTTATTAAACTGAGGATTGTTAACATGAAAGTCAACTAACGTAACTTTTATCTAGAGTTGGGCATCTAAGCTTAGACTCTCGGGCTGCCTACATAATGCAGCCCACACTATATATCAATTTTAATTTTTTGAACTCATTTAAATCATCCCATTCATTTATCCCGTAAATGAACTTGATAGTTGACTTCACAAATAATGTGAAATTTTTAGGTCTTAATTAAAAAAAACACTGATATTTTTCTTGTAATTTATAAAAATATTAAACTGATAGAATAAAAGTATCGTGATCATTTTACTTGAAATTACATACATTCTAAAATAGCCAACATTAAAACAAAATCTATATACAATAATTTTTGGACATCCTGTGATTAATTGGATTATAAAATGATAATAAAATATTTTTTAAAATTTTTTTAAGTCACTTTTTTAATTAATTTTTTAGATAATTATTTTTAATATAGTTTAAAATATGGGTTGCATTTCAATTTTTTTTAAGGACAGAGGCCGGCTGGCATTGTTTAGCCTGTTGGCTAAACAGTACGGTTGAATAAAAACAAATTCCGTTTAAATTAAGGACTTTGTTGGACGAGTTTAAGAATTATGAGTTTTGCATGTACATATCTAAACAGGCAGATTTATCCCTATATTTAACTCTACTTTTATCCCAATACATTTTAATTTATGAACATTCAAAAAATTATTCAACATTTAGAGAGAAAAAAATACATAAATGATAAAATCTATAATGTAATAAAAAAACAAAATGTATGGGATTGTAATGTTTAAAATAAATACTAATTCAGGTATCATTTATACCAATAAATAAATAAATAAAAATATTTTATTTGAAAACTATTTTAGGTCTTCACTTTTACATAAATATTTTTACACTTTACTTATTCTAAAATTTCTTATTATATCTTTCAAGATGCCTCATTTTCATATATAACCACCCACCATAATTATCTATGATCTTTATTTTCAACTCTTCCCTCTCATGATATTTTCTTTCTACAAAATAAAAAAAAAAATCTATAACTATTATAAAGGGAATTATCCTATTTGGTGTCATATTTCTTCTGAATATTTTTTTTCTCAACTATTATAAATAATATTTTATTTTAACTTCCAACATAAATTAAAAAACAACGGTAGAAATTTGAAATTTTTTATTATTTTTTCTTCACTTGTTTTGGAAACTTTTTCTCTCACTCTCACTTCTATTCACTCTTTCTCTTTATGGAAGTTATCCAATATTATTTTATTTTATTTTTTGAATTTTTTCATGTTTTACGATTTATTTAACCACTCACCTAAGTACCCGCATTTCTTTTTGAACTAGTGAACTACCCACAATTCTGCTACCAAACATAAACTACTCATAAAAGCAAAAAAGAAAATAGAAAATAAATTAACCTGTTGTTTTTTACACTTCACGTCATTCTCTCTTCTTCTTCATTCATCTTTCACTTTTATTATTTGTATCTCTCTTTCTTTTTATTGCATTTTCATTTTTATACTTTTTTGTATAATAATTATATTTTTGGTTGAAAATTCATTTTGGTCATATTCAAAAGGATGAAAATTATAATGCGTCAATTATAACAATACATTCAAGACCCATTTTTTTTACTATTATTTTCATGTTTTTCAGGTGTCATATTGACGAATGCTAGGAAAAAACTAAGCACATTAGATACAACCCAAACTTCCATGATCATCCATGATCGATTGCTTGTGGTTGCATACTCTATATTTCAAACAATAAGAAAGTGGGTGAGGAAATATTGTTTTCTACAAGTGAAATAATATGCACTTCAAGCACGAAGGAAATAATGATTAATTGTTTTAATTCTTCTTCATATTTTGCTATCTATTTATTCAATACATTTATTATTATATCTCTAATCTTTTCTATGATCGTCATTATTGTCATATTTATTTTCTTTTTCTTCATCTAATAAACTTTATGATTTATCTTCCTCATATTAAATCAATGTTGTTTTAAAATATATTACTAACTCATAACAATCAAAACTGTTTTTTTCAATTTGAAAATCTAAGTTTCCTTTTTTTTAAAAAAAAAATTAATTTCAATTTCAATTTAAAATCCTTAGTTTACTCTTATTTAAATTTGAAATCAAATTTTTTTGTCACAAAAAATATTTGATGTCTTTTTATTCTTCATTTATGTTTGTTATCATTTTCTTTATCATCTAGTGTAATATTTTATCTTTTTCTTAGTATATTTTATTTTATCTTATCAATTTGATGGTCTATCAGTCTCTCTTCAAATTAATCAATTTTTTTAATATATTACTAAATCATAACAATCAACTTAATTTTTCAATTTAAAATCTCTTATTTTTTTGACTTTTTTCATTGTTAATTTTTAATTTGAAATTAACTTTTTTAATTCATAAAAAATTATGATTTATTTTCAATTTCTTTGTTAAAAAATGAGCAATGCATGTTACAAAATTCACAAGATGATTTTGTAGGGATTGTTCATGTGTAGTTGTTAGGTTTGTAGTGTTGTTTATTATTATTTTTACTCTTTTAATAGAATTTCTCAATTTAAATGAGATCGCTTACAGAATACATGCTTTCAAGTGAATATATATATATATTTAAAATCAAAAGCCTTTTTTTAAGAAATAATTATTTTCAGTTTACTGAAAAAATTTCAACTTCTTTAACATTTTTTCTAATTATTTGTCTTCCTAAAGTCCCTTTTAAAAAAGTAAAAAACATAATTAATTTTAAATTAATTTTTTACTTATCATTTTTAGAGTCACATTAACGATCAATAAATAAATCAAAAGAAACAAATAAAAAACAAAACAAACTAAAATAAAATATGAACACACAAGAGGGTGCTGCACGAGAACGGCACTGTTTCCGCTGCTAAGAATAAATTAATTTACGCAACTTTCACCGTCTGTACATCTCCTGCAATACGAATGAACACCTGTTGTCTGCACATACATCATGCTTTTTAGTTTTTACTGCTGCTAAGATTTGACGGTTTTCTCCTGTATTTTTTATTGTTCGGTGTAAAGCGTAATAATCGAAATCTATATCTGTTTACTGTGTAATAAACTAACAATTTATAAACCTTTTTTTATGTAAATTTTTCTAAAAAAATTTTAAAAAAATAAATAGTTTTTTTTATAAATTAAAATAAATTTTTCATTAACTAATTTATAAATATTATCTCATTGAAGAAATTATATTGATAAACTTTTAAAAGTTAATTAATAAAAAACTTATTTTTTTCCTTTAAAAAATGTTTATATAAAAACTTACTCGGACAGACCCTATTTACTTTATTGTTACTATTGTTCAATGTGTAAATCTATAGTCCCTTGAAACGTATTCTATTTTGATTTGATTTTTTTTCTCACAAAGTTGCCAGTATTTAGAAATTTGAAATGCAAGCGTACACGAAACAATTTTAGAGCACAGGTTTACATAATATAATTTATTTTTGTGCAATATTAGTAAAAAAAAATATGATTTTAAATTCATTAAATGTTAATTCATATTATTTAACTAATTTCTCATTGATATGGATCTATTACTTGACTAAGTTGATGATTGACATTAATCTCATTAAGAGATTAATATTGCATTATGTGTTTAGCATATGTTTCAAATGCCCACAAAATAAAATAATATTTTAAAAAAAGTAGATTATGTTAGCCCTCCTATATTTTCTTTAAAATTTTACTTTTTTTAATATCTATGTCAACTATTCTGGTCCTATATATGAACAATAATTATCTAATTATCAAGATCAAATAAAAGTAATTAGATTAGTTAGTTTCTCATAAATTTTAATTTTATTCTAAGATTACTATAATATTAAATGATTTAAGATATGATTATTTTTTAACTAATGAGTGTGTCTTATTTTGTTGATAGCTCAATAAATGTGCTCGCTTTCATGAGAAAAGAGAAAAGTCATTAGAAGAAAAAAAAATTAAAAATAAAATAATTCTATATTTCTTATAGTTAAAAATAATAAAATGTTATATTTTGTTTTTTTATATATAAGATCCAAGATAATATTTTATGAGAATATAAAATAATATATATACAGTATAATTATAAAAATTAAGTGAATTAATGTAATTTGTAAGACTAACTTTAGTGCAAGATCTTAAGCTTAAGATCTTGTCTTTACTGGAGAGATCTCCAACATGGAGAATGAGTTCTTGTAAAAAAATCATTAAAAGTTTGTACATTGTTTAAGATCTTAAAATGAGATTCACCACTAAAGAATAAAATGGAAGAGATTTTAAATCCTACTTGACACTATGAGGTCTACTAAAAAGTTGTCAAAATCTCAATTTGAGATCTACCACTAAAGATGTTCTTCATTACTTTTCAAATAATTAAAAGATTAAGTGATCAAATATTACTCTATTATTTCAAATGAAAAATAGGGTGGAAAGTTTTTTATTACTATGTCATGATGTTATACAGAATATTATCAATTTTATTGATGTTTAATCTTCATTAAGAAATTGAATTGGTTAGTAATATATCTTCTTTAGTTCTCCTATTAACATTTTTCCCATGAGATCCACGTATTGGTAAAAGAGGGAGAAGGTAGGAAGGAGTTTGAATTTTAAAGAATGATCACACATTCGTGTTTAATGTAAATCTGTAATTAGGTATTTTAAAGAAAATTTATAACAATAGATAAAAGAGATACCGATACTATATTGGTAAAAGAGTAAGAAAGTTGGAAGGAGTTTGAATTTTAAAGAATAACCACACATTCACGATTATTGTAAAATTAGGTATTTTAAAGAAAATTTATAACAATAAATAAAAGAGATACTATTTTTTATCTCTACTTTTATTAGACTATTATGCCCTTAATTAACAAATATAGATGTAATCACACACACAAAGAAGAGAGGACATATCCATCTTTTCCTCTCCATTTTTTTAACTCCTCAATGGTTCTACCATCAACTGCTAAGCAACTTCTTTACACATTTTTTCTTCTTATTTTACACTTGAAGATGTAATTGTTCAAACATGGTCATTCATGTTTATGTGCTTGAAAGCAATTTATATTTCTCAATCAAACTACTATTTCAAATACTAACGTCACTTTATCTCTATTCATCGACGAGTATACAAAACAACGCAAAGGAGAGCACGATGAGGGAGCGAGTGGGGGTAGAGTGAAGGGCGAACAAAGAGGGGGGTGGGTGGTAGAAGAAGGAAGGGTAGGGGTGGGGTGAAGACTTGGAACCAAAAAAGGGAGAGAGGGAGAAGAGGGTTGGGGTGGAGAAAGAAAGGAAAAAAAGAAAATAAATGAGGAAGGAGAAAGGGTACGGATGGTGAAAGAAGAAAAATAAAAAAATTGTTTAAGATATCAAAGTGAGATATATTATTGAAGTAAAAAAATAAATGATATCTTAAAAGTGATGTAATATTGTATAATTCATCAAAAACACAACTAAAATCTCAAAATAAGATGCTCTTAAGTTTACTAAATCACCTTCTTCTTATTTAAAGTTAATTTCTATATTTATTTAAAGTTTTTATAATTATGTAACAATCATTCTTATTTTAATTAATTTGTATATTGATTGCTTAATTCGTGGCAAAGTCCAGAGGATCTGTAGAGTCCTCATTTCAAGTTTGTTTTGATGCTGAAATTTACTTGGTGTTTGTTGTAGTTTTCCAAAATAAGTAGAGTACTAGAGATGAACCTTCATGGACATAAAGAGAAATTAAGTGCAACAAACAAACTTTGACATTTCTACAAATTTGAAGAATAAGGAAATCACAGATGGATTCTCCTTTTCAAGGTTATAATCATTTATACATTTTTCTATAGTTCATATATATTATGGTGACTACCCAATGTTTTTAATATGTACATCAATAACAGAAATTATTGTAATGTATAAATTTTAACACAATAAATATAATAACAAAATAAAAATAAAAATACGAACACGTAGACTCGACAGTCTCGCTTTGTGTTTTCGTTAGTATAATTAAAGTTTGAAAATACTAAAGGTGGGTGTTCCTCCCTAACCCCAATGCATAAACTAGAACTGCTATCTAGAATATCTCCATTTTTCATATAATAACCCAACCAAACAAAAACTCTCTATGGCGCCATTCCCTTTTCCGTCCGAGTGAGTGACTCTATTGAGCACTCCGTTCTTCCATCGCTACCTGTGAGTCGCTTTCTCAACCTTATTTTTATTTTCCTGTTTTGGTTCTATTGGCCAAGTTCTTCTTCAGTTTGTGGTGTGTGTATATTTTATGCAGTTTTTATAATCCTTGTTTTTTTTCTTTTTCGTTTAATGGCGTGCAACCACTAGTCATTTGGTATCGGTTACTCAGGAAGCAAAGTTCTTCATAAGTTAGGTTGCAAGAATACAACTAGGTTTCACGTTCAGCGAATATGACAAAAATATGCAAAACCACCTTCTTTGTTGCTAATAATGCTATTCTGTAATGCTCTTTTTTTTTTCCTTTTGTTTCTTCTGGTCAAATAAAGGGTGTGTTTGATCTCTATTTTCATAAACTGTTTTTAGTTTCCAATGTTGTTTAAACAAGGCAAAAATAGAAGAAGAAAATGTGAAAACATCTCTTATTTATTGCTCTGCTATTTTGATTTCAAAACACTTGTTTTAGAAATAATTTTCAAAACCTATAGATTTTGGATGAGAAATTGATTATTCACTGGTCTAAAATTATTTTAGTAGACAGTTTTTAAAACTAACAATAGAATAATCAAACATGCTCTAATTTTTATTTATTTATAATTTTCGTGTTTTGTCCGTTATTACCGGTCTCACTCTGTTGCTTTGTTTTTCAATTTTCATAGTTATATATATGTATATAAAAGGAAAAGTGCAGTGTTGCAATTTTTTGTAGCAAAGCTGAAGAATTGTTATGTCGAAATAATGTCCCTAGAGTAGGGGATTGGGGAACAAAGGGTCGTGATGATATTCTTGATTTTTGGTCTCGGCGTCTCGCAGATCCCTTTTAGATGTGTATTTTCTTTTTACTTTTGTAATTATATGTAATTGTGTTGAAGTTTATAAAACAATGACTGAGCCATTGTTTATAAGTAATTTTATTAATTAAGTCTTCTAGAATAGTATTTGATACATGATAGGATCTGAGTAGAATTCAATCTTCGAGCTAAGTCAGAATTCTTAATCTGCAGTCTCGTAGTATTACATTTCGTTAGCTGTTCGGCCTCACACTCAAGATGCTTTTGCCTTTTTAGTCTTATTTAAATATCTTGATCACCATTAGCAGCAGATTTGCTTTTGTGATCTTGCAACTTTGCAACTTTTTGCTTAAGATCCATGATATGCTCTGTGTTCTGTTCAGCTTCATGGATAATCTTTTCCTTCCAAAATATTACTGCTGTTTTTACAGTCTCAAGCTCAGATAGCACTTGTGCATGATCAGCGACTTGGGCCTCTAATCTGCGATTCTCAGACTGTAAGGTCTCAGGCCTCACGACTGAAAATCTTTGCCTACATCACTTATCTTCAAATTATTTTGATCTCTATTCTTGATATTTGATGTATAATTCATTAAGCAATTTTTTATGCTTGAGAACTAATAACTATCATGGTTTGAAATGGGTTCTTTGGTAGCTTTTGCATAAGCTAACTCTTCGATATCATTTATGTCATATTTATTAGATTATTATATTAGGATTAAGGAAGACTTCATCACTGCAGTGATATCCAAGGGATATCTACAAGAGAGTTTAGGGACGAGGAAGGAAAAATATTCTATCGTAAGATGTTAAGACGTTTTACTGTTGGCGTTTATTTATTAGTGCCCAAGTATCTCAAGCTGTTCATATACTTTAACCCAAAGTGCATAAGAACTCCTCATAGCATGTCAATATTTATTTTAGAAATTTCCAATTTTAAGTCCTAATCTCGAAACTATCCATATATTCATTTTACCATTGCATCCATAACGCATGGTACCGTAATTTCTGGTTTGTCATAAAAATATCTCATCCAAAATTCCTAGTGTATTTAGCGCAAAACATTACCAAAAATAGATAATAAAGCCTTGATTGGGATAGGATGCAGCAAAAAAGAAGGAAAATACTCATATACCTGTTTTCTCCTTATTTTTTTTTTATCATATCATTTGTCACTACGCACATTATTTTCTCTCTCTCTCTCTGTTGTTCCAATTATGTTTATCATTACTCAAATAACAAAGTGTGCATTGTACGTATGATTTACAGGTTTTTGAGTCTATTGCTAAAGCGTGCTGCATGGTTTACCACCATTCCAGGGATAAAAGGGAAGTTGGCAAGTAAAGGTTTGGAATTGTACACCTTACAAAAGTACCCTGGCCATGATTCATTCTTATTCCTTCACGTGTCCCCCAAAACTACACAAGGAATCCCCCAGCCACCACATCCCTCCTACATAACCCTCAACCATCAACATATTCTCCTTTATCCTAAATTCTTATTCAACTACCAACTACCACCCCAACAACCTTAATTCCCTCCATTTCCATTTGGATCAATGGAATCCCGTGCTTCCAATTCCAATTCTCCATACCATCACCACCACCGCCACCCTCGTTTCAAACCAAGCCAACCCATCTCAGACCGAATAGTTCGCGCCCTCCGCCACCGCCTGCGCCTCCTCCACCGTTCCGGCTCCACCTTCTTCATATTAGGCGCCACCGGAAACGTGTACACGGTGACCCTATCCTCCTCACCCTCATGCACCTGCCCTGACCGCACAACCCCATGCAAGCACATCCTCTTCGTCTTAATTCGAGTTTTAGGCGTGTCCCTCGATGATGTGTGTCTGAGGAGGAGGACCCTTCGTCCCTGCCAGCTCCAACGCCTCCTCGGAACACCCACATTGCCGGAGGCGGTGGCAGGAGGCACCCTGAGGCAGAGGTTTCACCAGCTTTTCTTTGGTGGAGGGTCAACAGGGACAAAAATAGAGATGGAGGAGGGTGCCACGTGCCCGGTTTGCCTTGAGGAAATGGGGAAGGAGCAAAACCTGGTGGCATGTGGAACATGCCGAAACCCAATTCATGAAGAGTGCTTGATGAGGTGGAAGAGGACCAAGGGAAGAAGTGCTAGCTGTGTTATTTGTAGAGCAAGGTGGAGGGATAGGGTGGAGCAAGATGAGTATCTGAACCTTTCTGCTTATGTTGGCGAAGATGATGTGGAACAACCTCATGTCTGCACTTGTTAAGTTTCATGTGCTGAAGAATCAAAATCAAAGTTCTAACTAAATGTTTCGTGTGTGTGTAAAGAAGGGGTCCAGAAAGTGTTTACTTGCAATTAGTCAGAAGACAATGAACATTTGTGCTGTCTCTGTAGTTGTGGTACTCTTGTTTTGTTGCCACATTTATTGTGGTACCTTGAACCTTTTACTTCTAGCAAATATAATTCTCATATCTGCAGCATGAGCGGTGCAAGCAAACTTTGTTGAATCACTTGAATGGGCCATGCTTGAGCTAAACTTTTATAACGTGGATATAAACGCGCGAATATGCTCATGATTAATCTGCAACAAGCAGAAAAGTTTCATTCGTTTCGTTTTCTACAAACAGAAAAGGTTTCAAAGTTAATTCTGTGGCTGTTTCGAGGGAGCTGAAGATTTTTACACTTTTTGAAAAAATAGAATTGATTGAAGATTAAGACTTGTAAAAATAAGTACATATTATTTTAAAAAGGACTTTATTTGATCAATTTCTTTTAACGTTTTTGAACCATTTTTAATCATAAATAAAATTTAAATATTGCTTCTTTTAAAGTATATCAAAATCTAAATTTTAAAAATAACTAAATGATGGCTTTTATCGAAAAATAAATTTTATACAGGAACCATAAATATAAAAAATATAAACTTACATGAATTAAAAAGTAAAATATATTGCAAGAATTAAAATTAGAAAAACACAAATTTAGAAGGATTAAAATTTTAAAAATAATCTTACAAAAATAAAAAATAAAAACACGTTAACTTAGGAAAACTATATTTAAGCCCAAAAAAATTAAAAAATGTCATGTGATGCCAAGATAAAAAAGTATTGCCTTTAAATTTTAGATGTTAAAAATAAAAAAGAAAACTTCTACTGACATTAAAATCAACAACAACCCCACCACCACCTTTTAAATAAGCTCAATTAAACCCATACTTAATGACTAGAAGAAAGAATGAAAGTTATTTCAAAATGCATTTACATTTTTTTTAATAATTTTTTAATTTTAAACTTTAGATTAATTTGTTTAATTTTAAAATTTACGTCAAATCATTGTTCAATTTGTTTTATGAGACAATTTTCTAGTATATAAACAAACATTTGGTAAACTCTATAAGATTAAATGAAAAATAATTTTAATTATATATTATACTTTATAAAGTTTTTAGAGGAGTTTTATTATTTTTTAGGCTAAATTGTAATTTTGGTGTCTTTATAATTTTTAACCAATGATTTTGAGTAGCCTATTTCTAAATCAAGTTCATCTTTAAATGAATACATTTAGTCCCTCTATTTTTTATAATAAACAATTTTGATTTTTTCGTATTTGATAAACACTATTTTATATGTATCATTATTAAAAAATATTAATTTTTTTAGAATTATAAAAAATTATAAATTAAAAAACATTTAATATATAAATATTTTTAATTTTATTTTATATATTTTTAATTTTAATAATTTACATATTTTTATTTAACCAAGCATTAAACTTGATAATTAATATATAAATTATCTACATAAAGTATTTTGTAAATTGATTTTAATATATTAATGATTTTTACTCTAATTATATAAATCAATATAATTCGATTAATTAATATGTAAAATATTTTTATTCTAATCATATAAATTAATAAACGTTTAATATTTAATTTTTTAGGAAACTTACAAATTATTATTTTCGTTTTAACTATAAAAAATTATTTAAACAAGTTTTTTTAATACCGATTATATAAATAAAAAAGTTTTCACATATTAATATATAAATTATTTTACCTAGTTTATAAAATTTATGTTTTTTATATATAAATAATACAATTTTTTATTTAAATTATAGTAAGTTATAAATTTTTAATTTTTAATTTTTAATATTTAAATGTTATTTTAAATTTTCGTAACATGAAGAAATTATATACATTAATTTTTTCAAATAAATTATATATTAGTTTATGTAATTTTTTAAATTATAATAAAATTAAAAAACTATATATAATAATTTATTAAATTATATTAAAATAAAATTTATAATAAAAATAAATATATGTAAAATTAAATATTTAGTGGAGATCAAATAGAATATAACAATTATAAAATTAAATAAACAAAATAAGTATTTTAATAATTTATTACGTTTCATCTTAAATAAAAAAGTGATGATGATTAACTGATCAAGACACAAAAATTAATTATTCTGAAAAGAAAAAATAGAAAGAAGAAAATCGTGAATTTAAGATTTTAGAAACAACAAAATTACAATTTAGTTTTATTTATTTATTAAAATCAAATCTTTTGTTTTTCCCGTGTCTCGTATTGGATTGAATTGGCATCACATGTGTTACGATAAACATAGCGTGTGTTGTGGTCGGGAGCAATGGAAGACGCCGGCGGGAAGATTGTGGAGTCCGGCAAGCTGTCGCGTAAGGTGGTTGACGTGGCTGCGGGGGAAGCACACACTCTCCTTCTTACTGGTAAACCCAATTCAATTTTCTGTGAATGCAAAATTGAATTTGAAAACTCAAATTTCATTGTTTTTTTTGTGGTGTGCAGGGGATGGCAGTGTTTACTGTTGGGGTAAGGGAATGTTTGGACGGCTTGGGACTGGGGCAGAAAAGGACGAGCTTTTACCAGTACAACTCAACTTTGGAAACCCAAATCCAAACGGAACAGAAGGCACTGTCAAAATAGTGGGAATTGCTGCTGGTGCTTATCACAGTGTTGCTCTAGCAGGTTATCTAACACTTTATACTTCAGACTTTCCAATTTCCCTTTTTTCAGTAAGCGGGCCTTTGGTAGGGGGAAAGTTTTATCATTTATGGGAAAGTCGATTTCTGGGAATTATGATTTCTGAGAATGTGTAAAATACATTTGGTTAGTTTTGATATGTTTCCTGAGAATTAAAGATTCATGTAAAATATGTAACTAAAACTTTCCTTCTCGGGAAAGTTATTCTTGCCCCCCTCCTTGTGAATGATTTTGTGGGAAAGTGAGCTAAAACAGATTCCTGGGAAAGGAAATACTTTCCGTCTACCAAAAGCCCCCCAAATATCCAATGGAAACAAAATTAAGTGCAGTTCTTTGGGTGCTTTTAGTGTTATACTCTCATCAAAATTAGAGTTTCACTTCAATAATCTGTATAATAAATGTTTGCATTAAAGGTCAGTCACCATAAATTACTGAGATAAAATTCCAAGTCTAATCGGGTAACAACACCAAAATTACATATGGCAATGTATCTAAGTTTTGTTCGTATCGCACCTTGTGCTTGGTAAATTTAATATACAAAACATTAATTCCTGTTTCGTTTCATGTCCACAAGCAAAAGCTTGCTTAATAATAGTATTAGCTTTTACCATCAAATGCAAATTAGACTTGGTTTTTGAACGAAATTGATGCGGATCCAAATATGCAATTATTGTTAACCAAATGTCCTAATTATGGTTAACCTTGTTACTAAACTTTTATAAGAGTGATTAGTATTTGCATGCATTTAGATTTGTCAAACAGATATGAAACACCATGAGAATTGGTTATCTAATGTAAACTTAGGCTGATTCATCTGATTTGAAGGTCATTCCCCTATCTAATTCTTCGGTCTGTGTGTTGACAGAAGACGGAGCTGTTTGGTGTTGGGGTTACAATTTCTGTATCCTTAATATGCTTGGATTCCCTCGATGGATCTCAGTTGCAGATATTACTTGCTTTTACTTCTAGAAGTTTGTTGATTTATATTATGTACTAGCATCTGTATCCTTGACTACTGTATGGATGGTCAACTTGGTATAAATGGAGAGGAATCCCATGACAATGAATATGCTGTTGGAGACAATTCTCTAGTGCCCCGCATACTGAACAAGTTTCTTGAATTGCATCCCCCTGATTCTTCTTCATCGGGTGTGTCTGAAGAAGAAAGTAAAACACCACTTAAGGTATAATAGAATTGCATTGTTTTTTAAATGTAAAACATTAACCAAGGTGACTTCATCATTGATGTTTCATCAGCTGTTCAACTTAGATATGTGCTGTCAAAGCTGGAGGAATGATGTCTCTAGCTATTGATAACCGTGGGACCCTGTGGATGTGGGGAAACTGCCCACGACAAAGCAAAGAAGGTGGGTTAGCACTTGTAAGCAGTTTCACTCCAACTCCAGTTTGGGATTTTCAGGGCCACACTGTTGTCAAGGTTGCATGTGGAAATGAGCATGTTGTAGCTCTGGTTAGTGCTGGAGAGACATACAATGGTGAAGATCTAGTGTGCTACTCTTGGGGTTATAACAGCCGTGGTCAATTAGGTTTGGGGGATCGAGAGAGCAGACTGCATCCGGAAGTTGTTAGAACATTTGATGAGGAGTCCCCTTATGAGATAGCATGTGGTGCCTTTCACACTGCTATGCTCACTCGTAAAAAGAAACCTAGTGACACAGTAGAAAGCACATGCTGGACCTTTGGCCTTGGGGATAATGGCCAGCTTGGGCATGGAACTACACAAAGCACATTATTTCCTACACCTGTTAAAGAATTGCCACAAAATGTATCACTTATCTGTGTTGACTGTGGTTTGTTTCATACTAGTGTTGTTTCCTCAGATGGGGATGTGTGGTTGTGGGGAATGGAGAAGGGCCTTGGCTTATGCCCTGATGCTAGTCGTGCTGGAACAGATTCAGGCGATGCCCTCTCTCCCCGTCTCATGTCATGCAAGCCACATCAACCTAAATTTCCAGATCCAGTTAAAGTTGCATGTGGGGCTGCACATACTGTTATTGTTGCGCGAGAGGGATACAGAATGTGGTCTTGGGGTAGGGGAAGGAGTGGAGTTCTTGGAGATGGTAAAGGGTTAGACTGTTACACTCCTACGGCCGTGCTATGGCCTTCTACAATGGAGGATTTCGAGGAAGAGGAAGTAAAAAGCTCTGGTGAGCAAGATAAGGCTAGAGAAAAGGAGACTGAAGTGACAACAGACACAGAAGAGAAATTATCTTCAGCATTGAATGAGCTGAAGCTGCTTCAAACAAAGCTATCTATAATGGAAAAATATGCTAGTATACTTCATGGTTCTATTTTTGGAAAACCTTTTGATGAACAAGATATCCCTGTTTCATTGCGGAATTCAGGTTCATTTGACATTGCAAAAGAATGGGAGAATATGTTGGAGGCAGCAGATCAAAGGAAGCTGATTAGGTTGGAAATGTTTTACCGTGACATGCTTACTGGAGTGAAAGATGAACTAATGAAGAGAAGGATCAAGGAAATTGTACAAGAGTGTCTCCAATCTTCAGAGGTGAAAAAATAGTATGTATAAATAAAAACAAAATGCATCCCATTCCAAACAAAAGGATCTTGGATAAAAACCAACGAGCTATTTGATCATTCCATTTTGCACCATTGGTATGCCCATTTATTCTTTATTTGATCATTTTATTTTGCAATCGTTCAATCCGATAGCACATTGTCTGTATTAGAATTCTCCCATCCAAACCTCACCCTAATTCCCTTACAAAGTATACACCGTTTATTTCGGATCAATTTTATTACATTCTTAGTTTCATACAGCACTTTGTAATAAAACGAAAAAAAAAATGCATTATAGCACATTTCATTTTCACTTTTCTCAAACCAGAAAGGAGTATATAGTGTAAATGAAAAGTGATCTGCAATACATACTTTCACACTATAAAATGTTAATATTTTGTTTTCCACTTCTACATTTAACTTATTTGTCACCCACATTTTTTTTAACTGAATTTTTTGGTACTAGTGTCTATAAATTCTCAAGAAAATTGTTTATTTTCCTCTTTCCAAAAATTATTCTACCATAGAGGCATTGATGCAACTTTCGCTACTACTTTCATATTTTGATTTTTTTTACTCCCTATATTTAAGAAGACAACAGTCTGATCACAAAGCATGATGGGTCACTAAAGTAAAAAAATTTAAGTTTGCAACGATTTCAATTATAGGAAGTACAATAAGAGCAATCAATTATTCCGGCCCGACTAAGATAATGTATACCCAGTCTTTGCGTTTTCCAAAATCAAGTAGCTAAAGGTGTTTTAGCTGTCCACATATGGCACAACCCAACAATCCCGACCACAAACTTCGTTAAGATAAGTCCAAAAGCCAAACATGTCTAACTAAAAAGGGATATGTATAACATAAAAAAGTGCTGAATTAGCATATGTACAATGTTAAATCTCAGCTTACAATCAACGCCCGCCTTTTCATTCATACTAAAAAATAGTTGCAGAAACTCCCAATCAACAAATAGGCTATTATACACTGCCTGCATTTCATACTAGTAAAACGGACAACCCAATCCAAAGGAATTTAACAAAAGAATACTGAGAACATAGATGCCATTTTCATACTATATATATAGAGAGAGGGAACTCTCCGAAGGTAAAAGGAAAACTTAATCTAAACTCAGAATAAACCACCGTGAGATATCTCTAATCTTCCAATAATTAACGAATCAGAAAGAATATTCAACTACCTTCGCAAATAAGTCAGCCATAATCATGGCCAAGATTTATGCTGCCTAACTTCGGACTTGGGGAACACGCCGGCAGCACTAAGCCTCTGGCCAATATTCCCAATGTCTTACAAGACGGTCGCATCCTGACGTAAATCTTGCTCAACAATTCACATAAATTACCTGCTGGACAACGTGGTACTATATACCAGCAGAACCAAACAAATCAAACAGAATGCATCTCCCACTCCCAGTACATCAGAGTCTGCGATTCCATTAAGTGGTTCTCAAGGTTGTTAAAGTTTCTTAGGCAGATCATATGCCTTCTTTAGAAACTTAGAAGCTGATTCATCATTTCTATAGCACAAAACACGTAACAATGTGTTTGGTTCTGATGGATTCCACTGTCCAGAAGTTGGAGGTAATGGGAGTTTAGACCTGGCAGAGGATTTATATGTCTCCATGGTCAACCGTCTGAACTGCTCAATGAGGGTCTCTGTGTCAGTTCTGAAAAGGGGAAGGATAGACCTCACAGTAGTTGAAAATTTATCTATTAATTCAGAAGGCAAGCCATCCCCATTTGCCCAAAACAACTCCTTGAGAAACTTGAAATCATCCTCTATGATCTGAGAGTCCTTCCGGGTAAAAGCACGTGAGGGACCTCCAGCAAGCAATACAAGCAAGAATCCATCAAAGGAAGCTCTCATTATTTCAGTAATAATTCGTGTGCGAATTCTTTCATGAACAGCATCTGAAATGAACATTAACTTTCGCTCAAGTTCCTGAAGAAATGGCTCAATCCTTGAAGATGCTGGATCCCCAACATATAAACCATCCCATAAAACCTGGCTTAGATCATGGAAGACAATTCTATATGCTGCAGCTTCACAGAGTTGCTGAATTCCTTCAAGACATGCAGCTGGAGATAGTTCAAACTTCTTTGCTAATCCATTTGAAAAATCTTCTACATGAGCTGATTCAGAGTTCCGTAAAAGGGTAATTATTCTTTTTTCCAGAACATCAAATTCACCCAGGATCCATTGCAAAGTATTTATACGAACACAGAGTTGGGGTATTCCTGAGGAGCTATCCCCATTTGTTGCAACCTGAGGATTTCTCTTCTGAGGATTTGGAGATTTATCTTTTTTCTTCCCAAAGCCCTGAAACTTTGAACCAATAGTGCATCTGGTCAATGCTGGCATTGTTGGAAGAAATGTGTTCCGTGATCCTGAATATTAGAACAAAAAACAGTTATTACAGATGCAAAATATTGGAGCTAAAGTGCTCAACTATAAAATTCCAACATAATTTACCGCAGCCAGATTTTGCTTTGATAACATAGTACTGAAGGCATCTGTCAAGACCATTCATTACTTCAGGAAGCAATGCAGGATGCATCGGTATTGGAAGCTGAAAGAAAGCATCTAAAGTTTCATTTATAATTCGCAAAACTTCAACGGCAGATGGGGCATATCCTTCCTGATTTGCTTGAGCACTCCACAGCTAGGATAGGATATCACAGTAAACTAAGTTAGTTCAAGAAAAGGTACTTAATTAATGCATATAATCAGAAAACATGAAAATTAATCACATGCATAGTTATGAACATGTTATCACTTATCAATTAAGAGAATCTAATGATGTAAAGACCACACACAAAACTTACAAATGTTCAGCAATGACTTTATGATGCTTGATTATAGGCTATAAACTCCTGAGTTTGAGGGTGTGTTTGGGCAAACAACTTAATTAAGTGCTTATTCAATAAGTTCCTATCGCATGATAGCTTATGTTATAAATTTGGCCATAAAAATTATTGAAATAAACTAGAAAGAGCTTATTTTGATAAACTTCACCAAGAAGCTTGTAGCTCTCTTAGGAGAGCTTTTAGGAGTCATAAGTTATTTTCAAAAGCTCATAATGTCCATAAAAGCTCTTCAACACACCAAATTTAATCAAAATACTCATCAGCGACAATCCTTATAGGTAATGAAGTACCAATGAAAATCATCAACTAGTAACAAAAGCAAAGATAACGAATGCAAACCTCTTGCTGCAGATTTCTGTCGACCCATTCCTTCAGTCTGTCTATTCTAGTCTTGATCCATATTTTCACAAGATTGGCAATTGCACCTTCAGCCTCGTAAGGAGGCATCTCACGGATAATTGCTTTACCACCATCTTCACTTTCCACCGAATCCTCAACTGCTATCTGCACAAGGTCTTTCTCCAACTGATCTGCGGCTCTCAAAACTTGAACAGCATCAGGTGTCAATTCTGTGATTCCTGATATGAATTGCTTCAATTCGTTTCCATAGCATGCATGAAGGGTGGCCACAGCAAGACCTGCTGCCAAAGGATGCCATCTCTTAAGTATTGGACTGAACACTTGCTTTTCATTGACTGCCAGGCTACCTACATCCTTTGCAAGGATGACAAGGCCAGGAAGAGCATTTGGCTGATTTTTGGACGCTCTCCTGCTGGAGTCAGCTTTCTCCATTATCTATGCAGCAGCAAAACAAGTATATTTCAGCACATGCATATCTATCAAAATATAATAGGGGCAGATCGATGAAGAATTTAGCATAAAAACTAAAGTCATAAGTGTAATTAAGATTCCAATCTATTACCATGACCAAACTATCCATTAACTTTATATGGATATCCTAACTTCCATTCCTTATAAGCCTTGTATATTTCATCAGCATTTTGAATATGATATGTATAGTTTTCTCACTTATGCCCAATCACCTAGAATTGTAGATTGTATGCCAATATAATTTCACATTGGTTTAATAAGTAAAAAACGTGCAGGCATTATATTGTCAAACAGTCAAACATAACCAACCTGTGAGTTATAAAGAGTCATTTTACACCCCCCCCCCCCCCCCCCAACAAATGGAATCCAAATCTCCCTCTTCGAGCACTATTGCAATCCCAGTAGATGATAAACCTCAAGTCTATCACCTTTTACTAAATGGAAAAGCCAATGGAAAACAGAAAGAACTTACCTGGGCAAAAGCAGTACGTAGTGATGACCTGATGTAAGTTTCAATTCTTTCACGTGCCACATTGACTTCATTTCTTCTCCTCCGGCGATATTCATTGGATATATCCTCAACCAAAATCTTAGCTGCTGCTACCCCTAAAGAGACAATGCCCTGCATGGTTTCAACATTTCCCCGGTCAAAAGTTTCGTGATAAGCAAGGAGCCTTTTCTCAGCCCACCCCAGTATTGAAGTCAATGTAGAACTCAAAACTTTGGAATATTCTGCATCTTTTGTTGTCTTTACATCTTTCGCAACTTCTGCCAGCTGGCCGTCAGCAGCAGACAGCAAGTCCAAGTCCAGCTGGCCAGTCACGACAAACTGGTGAAACAAAACCCAAGTGAAACAGAGATTATGCAGCGTCTGATTCAACCCAAGGATTCCCCAGGTCTTCTTGATTTGTTCCATTAGCTCATCAAATTCCTCAATAATCGATGATTCATCATTAGCATCAAAGCAGGATTGCAGAAGCATTTCATAAAGCCGCAGATTCAGAGGAATCCCATCCGCCCAGTGGCAGGAATCAGCATAAGACCCGTCATATGACCTATTCGCAAGAGACATAACAGCACTACGAAGAACCTGCATAGACTCAGTATTCTTCCCGGTTTCTATAGGCTTATCCAATGCAGCATGAACAATCTGCCGCAGACGCTGCACCGCGGAATTCGACTTATCCAACGGCATGTAAGGATGCAAAATCAAACCAGCTTCAAGAACCTTCAAGGTCCTCTTCTGCCAGTCATCGTACTCTTGCTGATCAGTAAAATCCGAAGCCTTGAGCTGCTGCAACAACTCAAGTGGAACCACCACAGACTCAATCCTTCTTCCAACCTGCAATAATAAACGCTCAATTAAACTTCAATGACGTTCACACAATTGAGCAATTCACACACACGCAACAATTAACAAGTTAACAAGCACTTCGTGGAGTTTGTTATTTAAACACGTGTTAGTTATATTTATATCAAAGTAACAATCACGTGAGAAATTGAGATAATCCAATAGCAGATCAAAGGATTTTGAACTCTCAGCGACTGCATCGATTGCGGCCGCGTTTATCCGCAATTTCTTGCAATATCAAGGATTCTGACAAAACCTCGAATTTAAAACCTCAGCGAAAAGCGATAAGCAAGTAAAACTCAAAGAAAAAAGCTGGCAGAGCGAGATCAAGCGTCACTCGCAACGTGCATTGCAGCACGTGCGAAAAACGTGAGGAGTGGTTTAAGCGAAGAGTGTTAACGACCTGACCAGCGGAAATCCTGAGCAGCGCGCGTCGCACGCGCGAATCCATGGCTTCGGAAACCCTCATCTGGTTGCGCATGAGTTCGCCGACGGTGAGAGGGCGTTTGGGCTTTCCCTGGCCCGAACCGGAACCCGAACCGGAGCCAGGGCTCTTTCTGGAGGCCGAACCGGGAGATTTCAGACCGAAGGCCTTCTTGACCTTGCTGGCGGCGGTGGAGGTTATGGATCGCTGGAGCGCGGGCGAGTTCGGCGAGTTCTGACTCGGCGAATTGGTGGAGGAGTGGTTGGCAGCGGAACTGAGAGGCTTACCGGAGGAGGTGCGGCACGCGGCGATGAAGATCTCGTACGCCGTTAGCGCGAGGTCGGAATCGGAGAGGCTGGCGGAGAGTTGGCCGAGCGGAGAGGGAAGGTCGTCGGCGGCGGTGATGGCGGCGGGATTGGGAGGCATTATCGGCGGTGGCGGTGGCGCCGGCGTGGAGTCTCTCTTGGAGTGGCCCAATGAGAGGTCTCTGAAGAGATGAGCCATTGTTGCGAGAGAGAGAAAGGAGAGAAGCAAAGAGAAGAAGAGAGAGTCAAGAGTATGGACTACATACATACACGGTAAAAGTGCTGTTGAGATCAGATAGAGACACTGCCTCTTCTTTCTTTCACTTTTTACTTTTCTTGCATTCTTTCTTTTTTATTACTTCCAAATATTATGATAATTAAATTCTCAATTACTCTTCTTTCTCCTTGTAAGACTTTGCTAATAGTCAATTATTAGGTTTATATTTTTTATTTTATATCATTTTTTATCTGTCTTTTTACAAAATTTCGGCCTATCTCCTCGCAGAGACCAAATTTGTTCAGATATTTTTTTTATTCTAATTTGTTCAGATATTTAATTGTATCGTTGCATGATTAGTGATACACACTAGTCGAACCAATCAATGGGTTGGGATTTTTGTTTAAAATAATAATAAAAATAATAAACGCATTGAATGGTTGGGAGTAGTTGATGAAAAAAAAAACGCTTGTCATTATTTTTAGTGTAAATATACGAAAAATATAATTTAATTTTCATAAATTAATATTAGAATCTATCAAAAATATTAATTTTAGAAAGATTTTTATATTCTTAATTCATAAAACTATTTAAAATATAAATTTCAAAATAACTAATATGAATATTGAATAATTTTATCATTTATTGCAGTTTATGATAAAAAAAATGATAAATTTACTTACATTTTAATTAGATTCTTAAAAATAATATTTTGAAATATAATTCCGGCTTACTCTATTATTTGTCTCTACATTACCTAAAGACAACTTACTATAAACATTGTTACGGCCACAATATATTTTGCACATGGCACATTTAACACATGGATATGTTCGAATATTATTTAATATATATTCGGTTATATATTATTTATTTATTTTGGTGTAGATATTCAGTTATATATTATACATGTTATTTTTCTCTCTTTCTTAATGTGAAAAAACTTCTGCTTTATATATTATTTTTATTTTATATTGAATTTTTTCAATTATTTTATTTCTTCTTTTTTTTTTAATGCAAAATGTCCTCTTTTTGATAATTTTTACAAGTAAATAGTATATATACCAATAATGTAAAGGATTTTTAAAAAATTAAGATATACCATAATATTATAAAATATTTTTATATTCTCGTTCAATCATAAATAATTATATATAATAAATATGTTAAAGTAACTTTTATAATAATTAGCCAAAAAAATATTAAAATAATGTTTAATTAATTGATAATGTAAAAAAAAAATCATGCTAACAGTTCATACACATTAAAATCTAGGGAAAAAAAATACCCATTAAACTCTTTTCATATATATTCCCCTACAGTTTCTTCCCGTGATTTGAATTGTTCATCCATGGAACATGCAGTGTTTGAGAATTTACGCTGTAACGCGGGGGCGGAATTGAATTGAATGGTTGTATTAAAGTTGGGTCAATTTTTTAATATGGTCATAAGTGGGAATATTAATAAGTGGTTGGAGCAAGTAAAAGTATAAACGTCGATTTGAATGACGTCCTCCTTGCCTCTAAGGTCAATTGCAATTGCATGCTAACAGCCTAATATGGTCAATGTCAAATATATATGTAATATATTTCATTTGGGCATTTGGCTTACCCAAAAAAAATTATATGTAATAGGATTTTTTAATTTTAAAAGTGTTTGTTTTCCCAGCCTCCGTTGTGAAACTTTGGATTTAATTTTATTGTTAAATTAAAATGATGAGCGTCAAGATGCAAAAAGCTAACGGTGGTAAAAGAAATGCATTGAATTAGAAAATGTATGGTTGGGACGTCATTGTTTAACCCACAAATTAACTCAGGTGATTAAAGTCAATTACTTGAGTAGAGATGACACCAATATGAGATTGGATGGACTCCATTTGGCCCCTTTATCGATTTTCATCATATTTTTCTTGATTTTCATTCTTAAACTCTCCACATGTCATTATATGAGCCTCGATGTCTAAGTTTTATATGGATCTTGAGAGGTAGATAACTGGATATCCTTCAATATATACTAATTATTGTAAAACAAGATAATCTTCATTAAGATTCTTAAATAACGATAACAATTGTTATCCTTAATATTGAAAAATTGCAAGAAAAAAAATGCCATCTATGACATACAAATCTTATTTTTTTTTTTTTTACAGAACAAATCTTATGTCTTGTTTTGATATACTTTAGCCATGATTGTGGCTTACTAATCGCATTTTTTCCCATTGTTTATAATATTTTTCCCCGGTTCAAACTTTTAAAAAATCAATAATAAAAAGTATAAAGAGTAAATTGAGAAAATATATATTATAATAGATGAGATAATTTACCCTAAATAATTCTAAATAAAACAAAACTTAAATACAATACCATATATACTATCTTCAAAAAAAAAAAAAACGTATATATTATCGATATTGTTCTCCAATTAAATTTAGAGTCTCACCACGATATTATGCGAAATAAATGAATCTTTTAAATGTTATTGTGCATTATAAAAATAAAACTGTAAAATTGATTAGAGAATAACATCAAGTCATCAACAACAGTACTTATGGTAGTGCTATATTTAAGTTTTTTTTTCCCTTTTAAATAAGATATATGTTAAAACTTTACCGTACGTACATAGCTTCATATATGCTGGATAACCTTAATTTATTAATGTCTTCTTAAATGTTCAAAGAGTTAATTATTATTATATATGGGAAAATAAAGTTTAAAGAGTTAATTATGAATAAATTAATAGATCATCTAACATGATAGAAGTAAAATGAATATTTTTACAAATATTCTTCGATTTCATAGATGTTTTCTACTTAGTGTAAGGTACTACTTGTTTCTGAAAATTTTCTATAAAAATATTATATCCTCTCTTTTAATATCTATTAAAAATATTAAATTTAAAATAAATATATTTGAAATTTTAGAGGTAAATAATGCTTAATATATTTTATTTACTTAGTAAAATATTAATGAAAATGTGTGAGGTTATGGTTTAGATAATGGCAACAATCTCATGATAAAATTCAAGTTACTTGCATTTCAACCATGTCATAACTTTATCAAGAATGAATATCTATTTCTATTGTTAATAAAACTGTTCAACTTAATTTAGTTGATGAAAAAAAAATCCTAAAAAAAATATGTACTAAAAATCTTCTTAAACCGGATTGAGCGTTCACTTTCTTTCTTAAAATAAAATCAGATGTGAATGGGATTGTGTGTCGACTAGTAAGGCAGTAACGCGTAATATAATTGAAGCGGAAAGTCAAAAGTAACCATCGCCCTATCAGCCCAGCTATTGCCTTTCACATTTATCATTTATTTATTTATATTTATTAATTACTGTGAGTTACAAGTTATAACTTCAACATCAAACAACACACGATATGCCAAGTCTAACAACAATATGAATCATAACTTTTATGATAGCGAATAATAATTGTGTCTTTTCATTATTATTAATATATTATTTGTTTCAAAATATATGGAGTATCGTCTTAAACACAAATTTTACTTTTAAAACATAGTTTTTATTTACTATTTACTCTATAAAAAAAGTAATTATTTTTAAAATAATAATAATTTTGTTTTTAAAAAAATAATAAATTAATAAAATAATAAATTTAAGTATTTAAAAATAAATTTTAATAAATATTTTTTATTAATCTTTATGTTTAAAATGTAAATGACACATATTTTGAAATAAATTATTACGTGCGACAATTTACTATCATCATATGTAACATTAAAATGTTTTAGATGTTTAACTCCAAACGAGTAAATGTTAAGGCAAAATGAGTTTCAGAAATTATTGAATTATTAAATATACGAATATACATGTTTATTTTAAAGAACGAATATACTGGTATTAGTCCCTTTTAATTCTTGAAAACTTTTTATGTAGCAATCTAAACGAAGCATTGGTGTATCACATTGCTAAAGATTATTGTCGAATAAATTAAATTCAGTATATATAAAAGGAGATTGTCTTTTGTTATTTTAATATTGATGTAGAATATTTATTAATTTTATTAATGATTAATTTTTACTGAAAAATTTAACTAATCACTATTAATGGGATCTCCTAAGAGAGGAGAGGCTATGAATTTGATAGTTATGAATATAGGTGGGTGGGGCACTGTACTACCAGAATTCTACTAAACACACAATGCATAGTACATATAAATTAAGTACATAAAATTAAAGAAAGCCTTGGCATATTAATAGAAAAAAAATATTCACCAAGGACTTAATTTTATTAATATAATTTTATCTAAAAAACTCTTTTAAAAATAAATATCACTTGTCTATATTTTGTATTCATGATAATATATATTAGTTTTCTATATTAACAAATAAATATATAATTACTAACAGATAGTTTAATTTATAATAAAAATGGATACATACGTAAATGTACATCATTAGCGCAATATATCATTATATAAACTTATAATACTTCTACGTAAATGGATACATATTCTTTTAAAAAATATTAATACAACTTATGCAAGAAACAAATACGAAGGGCCAAACAATTTTCTCAAAGTGAAAGTATATATAGTTTTCTATATAAAGGAGCAGAAGTATATATAGTTTTCTTTTATGTTGGTGATGTCCTTGTTCTAGTAAACTCTTTATTAATTAACGTTGTTAATAATATTTAATAAACAAGACAATAAATAATTGCAGAACTAAAGTGAAAGTTAAAATGTATTGTAAACGGGATAAAGATATGACACCATATAGTTTGGTTGTATGTTGTCTGTATTTTAAGAACAAACAAGGAAGGAAAGTTACAGGTTATTAACAATGGGACGTGTGAACGAAGAAATGCGCGTAATATATAAAAGACAGCCAAGCATCACATGATTCTTTTTCCTTTCGAAACTACTATGAGAAAGATAATAAGAAGATATATATTTAAGGCCGAAGTTAAAGGCAAAGACAAAATCACAATATGTCAAACCCTACAATGTGCTGTTTAATTCCCAGAACACGTGGCTGGTGGGACCTTAATTTAAATTTCATGTGGCCATTTCATCTCTATCTCTATAATATCTATTCCGATGTTTACTCCTTTGTCTGTGTAGGAATTTCTGATATTAATATGAATAAACACACCATAGGTGTTGATGGTTATATATGATTAATATGAGTAGAAGCAGATGAATATATTATTATTATTATTATTGCATAACTGGCACAAAATCTTATTGTCTTTTTTAACTACTGTATCATTGTTTGCTTCAATCATGCCAACCACCAAATGTCAATCAACTTAAACGCTATTAAAAAATATTAGAAGTATTTTGTTATTTTTTCATCCAGGTCATTAAATAAAATTTAATGAAATAAAATATGGACGTGTATTTTAAAATAAAATAAAGAAAAATTATAAATTTGGTAAAATGTTAGATTTATTATCTCTGTATTCTAAACTGATTTTTTTTGTCATTTTTCTTCTTATTTCTCCTTCTTCCATTCTTTTATTTGATTTCATTTTCCTTTTTTTTCTCTCTTTTCTTTTTACTTTTTTAAATTTTCTTCATATTTATTATTAGATTTATTTACTATAAATCTTAATTAATTTGAATTAAATTTGTTATTGATAATGTTGATGTTGTTTTACCATGTTATGAATATGGACTGCTTTATTAGCTTATAACTATGTAATAGACAAAACACGCATGCTCATAGGAAACGAGTATGATTTTGTGTACTAAAAGCAAATACTGTAATGACTGCCCCCTCCCCCCAACTATATTTGGAAGAGGAAAAGAATAACTTGATCTGAACATTAATTGATGTTGCGTTAAAATACACAGAATATAAACATTTTGTCAGTTTTGGTAAAAAATAAAAATAAAACATTTCGTGATCTCTTTAATCTATGTAGTGGAGTAATGTTTCATCTAATGATTTTTCAACCCTATAAAATGAAAGACTAAAACTTCATTGTGAAAAAGATTAACACATTTTAAAAACGGGAGTAATCTGTTTTGTAAAAAAGAAAACACGTGGGATAATCTGAGAAAAAAAAATGTAAGGTATATACTTAGGTTGTTAATATCGGATCGGATTCCCTTTTTTTTAGATAACTGGATTCCCTTAAAACTGAAGACCAAAAAGTTCAGTGTAAATTTTGTATGGAAAATACTAATTGTTCAATATGTCTAAATTTCAAGGAATAACTTGAGTCAGAATTGTTTTTTTAATCGCAATGGATTTATGTTTGGTTACTTAAAATTAAATTTTAGATGTATCGTGTAAGTTTTTTGTCATGGCATATAGATTTATGGATTTATGTCTGTTTTAGCACTAACGGGCTGTTATGAAAGGCCAGAAAGGAAACTGTATATATTGAATTAATCGTTATAATTTTTTATTTTCGAATGACATCAAGTATCCCACAAACTTCAATATTTTCAGTTGATTATAAGATTAGATCTTCGTCTAGAACTTAATTAAAACTTAAAATTTTTCGTTTCTCTCATATATATATATATATATATATATATATAAACTTATGTTTTATATTTAAAAAAAAAAGAGATATATAATTACTCACTAATTATTAAAAGATACATATGTTTTTATAAAGTTAAGGGTATGAAGAAGTTCCTAATTTTCAAACGAGGAATTCTAGTAAAAATATTATTTAATATTTTAAGCATTTTTTTTTTGATAAATCATGTCTGAATCTCACCAAATAAATCGAGCCTAGTAATTGGACAACAAAGAATTTTACTTATTAAAAAAAAAGAATGTTGTAAAAGCATTTAATAAAAAAGATGTTACTAATATTTATTAATTTTAATCCACTCTTATTAACCTATTACTCTTAGAGAATTATATTTATTTACATATATAATAATATTCCTAACTTTTGATCTTTTATGTTTGTCAAAAAGAAAACTTTTGATATTTTAAATTATGATTTTAGATTATATTTAATTAATTGCATGAATATTTTCTATAAGGTCAAATATTTTTATTTGTATATATTTGAATTAAACCCTAATCAATTATTCATATTTTTAAAACTAACTTCATTAAACATTTTCTTGATTTATATTTTTAAAAATTACCTAAATTTAAATATACTCATACATTCATGATACTTAATAAACAAGAGAGTGAGGCTTGAATTTATATTAATAAAAAGGAACTAACACCTATCCAATAACAATATTTAAAAACTTGAATTTATTTTGAAATTTTTTTGAAGTTAATTTAACTTATTCTTAAAAGGTAAAAATAAATATACATAGTGTTGAAAAGAGAAATAGTTATGTTGAAGAGTTGAAGTTATGTGGAACAGTGGAAGATATAAATGGCGTCACCCTGCGTGCGTGTGGGTTGAATGAGGAATAAAACGACGATGAGATCACTGCTTCAGCTTCAGGCTTTGACAACTCGGCTTTCAGTTTCCCCCTCCAACTTCGTTCGCGGCAAAAGCTTATGGTTCGATGCAAATAGGGATAACTCCCAAGTGAGAAGGATATGGTCTTCCACTCCTGTTTGTATGGGTCGCCGTTCCAGCAAAATTGCAGGGAGAAAGGTTTATGCATGCTACTTGTTTGATCAAATTCCTGTGCCACTCATTTTCTCTTCCTCCCGGCTTCATTTATTTAAAGGACATACCATGACTACTCTAGTGTTGTTGGGTTGCTGTTTGGTGCATAGCATTTTCCAATTGTTATCATTCCTATTTTTCTCAAAACTTTTATTTACTACAGGGAGCCCAAGATGCAAAGAAAGCAAAACTATATACTCAAGGATCGGAAAGGAAGTCGTGTCTGCGTAAGTCCTTCATATGTTACATCACTTTTACTAATGCTGCCAAGTTATTTCAGCAAATTGACCTTCCAATGCCCAGGAATTAATGATGTGAAATAGTTAACCAGATAATCCCTTATCTTTTTTTGGTTTTTCTTTACTTTACTGCAAGTGGCACTGATGCCTGATTTTCCTGAATTTGACCCTAATCCATTCTGTAATTCATATTGGTTCAAACCAGAGGAGTTTGTTATTGTCTTATTTTTCGTTATTGATTATGTTGAATGACAGTGTAAAGAGAGGTGGTCCAAATGTAACATCCAATTCAGTTTTGGCTGCTGTACTTGAAAAAGCCAAGGAGCTTGATGTCCCTAAAGATATTGTTGAGCGCAATATCAAGAGAGCTAATGAGAAAGGACAAGAGGCTTATATCGAGAAAGTCTACGAGGTTGGTAGAACATTACTCCTGATTTGATTGCCATGGGGAAATTTTTTTTGAAGTTAATTAGGGTTTATCCTTGGGTACTAAATACCTCCAACTCTACCAATCTTTTGGTGGATTATATTTTTTTGAATTTTGTTCCTGGAATATTGTTTTAACTCATATCCTTCTACATTTACCTGTCAGGTTTATGGTTATGGAGCAGTTAGTATGGTAGTTGAGGTATCAACTGATAAGGTACATCGTTCCGTGGCAAATATTAGAGAAGTGATTAGGGACTATGGAGGAAAGATGGCAGATTCTGGATCTGTGACGTTTAAGTTTAAACATGTTCGGGTAGTAAATATTAAAGCCACTAATGCTGACAAAGATCAGCTGTTTGCCATTGCTTTAGATGCTGGAGCTGAGGATGTAATTGAACCTCCAACTTATGTAGATGACACTGAAGATGATAGGTCAGAAAGGTCGGGGGCATTTGCTTAGTCTTGGTGGTGGGAAACGTGAAACCAGCAATAATGAAATCATCCATTTGACTCATCAAATCCTTTTTCTTTTACCAATTATTGAAAAATAGATTGGCTAGTCTTAGTAAAATCATTACTTTACATAATGTAGCTGACTTTGAGGCGGTGGTACAATCTTAGATTGATAATTGGGGTCAACAATCAACAATTCAAAATCCATGGATGGAACACATTATCCGCAACAGAACGCCCCAATGCCAACCCAAGCTGTATGGATAATGGTGGAAATTGATTATCTGAATTGAAATCCAAGCTTCTAATATTTAAAACAAAGACTTCTCTATTGCCTGTGATCATTTTCCGAGTGCCATCTGCAGCAATTCTCGTCTGACAATTATGATGGTTTGCCTGGGATAAAGGAAATGCTGGTCTCTCTTATTTAATATTTAAATAATATGTTTTTGAAATAAAATAAAATGTCAGCTATTTATATAGATATTTATTGTTTGTTCAAATTTTCTAAATTCTGGCAAGCAAAATCAATTGAGAAATAGTTACTTACAACTTAACAGATATATTTATAAAAATCACTTTTTTTAGGAGTTATTGGATATAAGTGTATCAAATCTTACATAGGTCTGAAATTGATTCACTTCCCAGATTTGCTATATATACAGGGTATGCATTTCTCACACCATTGCGTGATCTGTATTCTGTAATAACGTTGCTTGATCTTATAGTCTCTCACACTTAAATTAGTCTACTTACTTGGCATCTTTGATAGGTGTATAATGGCTGAAATAAGTTACAATATCTCCTGTTCTGTTTATTTATTCCTTTACAACAAGGAGAGGAGAGCATAAAGTTGTAGCTTGCCTACGAGAATTCTTCTTTTTTTTTTTTCATTTTGTCAGGTATTATAAATTGTAGGTTCTTCAGAGAACTATTCATTTATACTATCTAAGCTGTGAGAGGAGGGCATAGATTTTGAACCTGATAATGGTTCTGAGCTTCTTCCAAATACCCCAGTTGAGGTTTGTTTCTAATTTCTATTGGCTACTGTATATGCCATTTCATTTCTTGGATTTTCATTTCTCTTTTCTTCCTTCTACTCTTGGATTCATATAATACAAATGTTGACAAGCAAACAATCCGAAATGTGTAAGTTTAATCTGTGATGTGGCAATATGCAATTTCTTAAATGCGTTTGGGAGTTGCCTTTTCCGGATTCACTGTTCTGTTCTTCTGCCGGTATTGCATTTTTAAAATTTTCCATTTGCAGACAAACTTTTCCTTTTTAGGGAAGCTTTCTTGGAGACTATAAATATTATTTCTAACAGTTGTTTTCCAGATTTACTTGTTACAAAATCTCCCCTATTATATTTGGGTTTGACTCTTTTAAAGTAAGCAAAGGTAAAGTAGGTAATCTCAGTCATCAATGAGAAAATCAACTGTTGATATTTCAACACATGCATGATTTGTGATGCATCAGCATGTGCACGTAACATGACTGTTGATTTTTTTCATCAATGATTGAGATTTGTTACTTTACCCTCTAAAGTGAGTTGTTCACTTAGGAGAGCCAGATCCATTATGTTTATCCTAGGCCTTCTTTTTTAATTTCTTGGGAAAGAGGGAAGAAAATTTTAAAATATCAGTGAAGTAAAAACTAAGGAGGAGATTTTAAATTTTTTACATTCATCTCGCCTACCCCAACTTTTCTTCTCTTCGTTCATTATTTCTTCTGCGTAAGTTTTAGAATTTATTACTTGTATCCTTGAACTCTTGTAGTGAATAGACAAATCTTTAGGCAATTAAATGCAATCTCAAACCCTCTTCATACTTTGTAAGGATGAGACTGTTCATCCCATCGGCTGTTTGAGCATGTCTTTGTTGTATATTGAACGGTATCTATAATTTTTCTATATCAAAAAACCTGAGTCCGTCATTCTTTATTTTTCAGGTAGATGATGAGGCTATGGACTTGAACAAGGAGCTTATGAGCAAACTACTTGAGCTTGATGATGTTGATGCTGTTTATACAGATCAGAAATAGTAATTTTTATGTTTAAAAGCTGTTCAGCAGACAACTCAAGGTTATTCTTCGACACTGGGAGTTCCTATCACATTATGTACGGTCTATTTGCAAAATGAAAATAAAGAACATTATTGTTAATGCCAAACCGGTGTATCACGGATCTGAGCGTCAAGTTTTGAGAGATTCCTTGTCCGAGTCCAAAATATTCTTTAGTTTTGTGACACTTAACAATATTTTCTAACTGGTTAATGCTCTGACCAATGGAACGTGGCCCGATGATGGTGCATCATTTGTTATTTTTAAGAATATGCCTTCGGATTACGTGAAAGGAAATTATTTTGAATAAGGATTGGTTATTTGTTACAGAACCGAGAAAAAAAATGATATAATGATATAATACATGAAGTATGCTTTTTCCTATTTAAAAAAATAACAAGAGATATCCAAAATTGTTCTAATTATAGAGGTATTAAGCTCATGAGTCATACTATAAAGTTATGGGAGAAAGTTATTGAACATCGTTTAAGGAGGGAGACCAATATTTTCATAAATCAATTTGGATTTATGCTAGGAAGATGTATCATAAAAGCTATTTTATTGATGCGATAATTAATGGAAAGGTATAGGAAAAAAAAAGAAAGACTTACATATGATGTTCATAGATTTTGAGAAAACATATGATAGGATTCCAAGAGAAGTCTTATGATGGACTCTTGAAAAGAAAAATGTAGCATTAAAGTGTGTTAATGCAATCAAAGATATATATAATGGGGCTACCACATGTGTGAAAACTTGTAATGGAACATCAAGGTATTTCCTTGTCACGGTAAATATTGACTAAGGTTCAGCTCTTAGTCATTATCTCTTTACCTTAGTGATGGATGAACTAACGAAAGATATTCAAGAGGAAGTATCGTGATGTATGCTTTTTGCAGATGATGTCGTGTTTAATGATGAGATCAAAGATGATGTTAATAGGAAATTGAAATTGTGGAGAAACACTTTGGAGTCTAAATGATTCACGATAAGCAAGAGTAAGACGGAGTACATGAAGTATGAGTTTTCACAGGTAAAAGATGGTGATCAAGAAACAGTGCATCTACTTGGTCAAGAGGTACCCAAGAAAGATGTTTTTAGATACTTGAGATTAATTTTACAAAAAAATGGTGAGATTGATGAGGATGTAAATCATAGAATCAGAGCAGGGTGGATGAAATGGCAGAGTGCATCAGGATTTTTACGTAGCCACAAAATTCCCCTTAAACTAAAAGGAAAATTCTATAGAACAGCTGTAAGACCAGCAATGTTATATGGAGTGAAATGTTGACCAACACATAGGCAACATGAGCATAAAATAGGGGTAGTATAAATGAGAATGTTAAGATGAATGTATGGTTATACGAAGATGGATAAGATAAGAAATGAGGATATTTAACGCAAGGTATCAGTGGCACCAATATGTGAAAAGATGAGGGAGCATAGAATTGAGGTGGTTTTGACACGTTATGAGATGGTCACTAGATGCTCCCGTAAAAGCAAAATTTTTTTACCAAGAGCTCAAAACAAAGAGAGGTAGAGGTCGACCGAAACTTACTTGGAGAAAGGTAGTTAAACAAGACCTAATGAAGTAAGATATAGATTGACAAACGATATGTTTTAGGACAGAATGAAGAAAAACTATAAGTTTGGTGGAGGGTTAAATTCATTAGTAGGTGTATGTTCTAGTTGTTTTCTTGTTTTAGTTCTTTTCCTCTTCATTTATCTCCTATTCTTTTCACCCCTATTTTATTTTAGCTTATTTTTCTTCTCTTTTGTCTTTTTTCATTTTTTTCTTCCCCTCTCCCTTTTTTTTCCTTGTATTATTTCCAATCTATCATTAAATTTATCTATCACCGATCTCAATTAATTTGGATTAAAAGTATTGTTAATGTTGATGTTGATATAATACATGAAGTAAGATGTACAAAATGCAGAGTGGAAACGACGAATTCCATAATTGCTACTTTATCATACACATACAATACATACATCATGGATCACTATCGCTTGAATTCTTAGTATAGTTGCATAATAGTGTATATATTGTACTAGAATAAAAAAGAGAGTATATTGTATAGGTGTAGTGCTTCCAAGCAGTGTTGCGTCGTTTTCTCTAAGCAGATTTCATATATATGACAACACAATCTTGAGTGATAGAATAGAGTACGTTACTCTCTTGGAACCCAGCATCCATGCAACCCATATGGAAGTCCATAGGGGAATTTGGCCCTGGCAATCTCTTCAAAGGTGGAACCATCTAACAGCAACGCATATCCTTCTCCATTTTTCTCACTGACAATGGAGATTACCACGCCTGGCATATGAGAGAAAAAACAGGTTAGAAGCTGTAGGCCAAGTGTATTGAAGAAAAAGAAAGCATAATGCTTGAATGAAAGGATCGAGTTCTAACCATCATCTTCTTCTGTTGCTCCTGGTCGTGCCACAAAGAAGGGTTCTGAGGGCACAGCACCTTCTTCATGCCAGTTCTTAGCCTTCTTCAATTCAAAATCAAGCTGCACATATATTCCATACCAAAGCACATTCAACTAAATATATATATGTGGGAATCCAAATAAATATATTTCTGACAGAAAATTTAAAAAAAAAACTGAAATATAAATCAAACCTTGGTGAGGGTGTTGGGAAAGTTACAAGGTCGCTGTGCTCCACAAGCATATGCATATCTATATTTCTTCCCTAAATAATTAGGGTTTATGCTGCACATGTCCATGCCTCTCCCATGTTCATTTGGCTCCAATGCTGCCTCTAATGTTCCATATGGACTTCCATCCAGTGGTATTCTGAACCGACCAACCCTGTCAATCAATATAAAACAAACCATGATATTTTAGACTACTATTTTCATTCATACATAGAAGTCAATCGTATTTATTTATACATGAGCATTTAGAAAAGACTAAGACATTTATCTATCAACATCAATTACCTAGCATCAGGTAGAACATCTTCACCATTAAATGAACGAAGGTTCTGTAACCTAAGCCTATCAAGAATGGTAGTATCGGAATTATGCTCACAACAGTCGGCAATAATCGCCGTCACCCTCCCATCTTCATCTTGCTCCTCATACGCATTTATGAAATGGAAAGTAACAAACAGAGGCACTTCCACACTAGCCACCTTTCCAAATCACACATCCATCATTAATATTAAGTCCATAACATAAAGATTAATGAGTGAAACAAACAAACACCATATCAATATATGTGCAAAAACATAGCTAGTACGTTACATTCTCAATCAGCAAAATAAAACTTTGCATTAAAACTCAACATATATAGAATACTAAGATAAATTATATTTCAATTATGATCGAAGAACAATACCAAAGTTTTGTCCTATCAATATACATAATCATATATGTTAATTAGAGATAGAGGGAGATGAGTAACTAACTTACAATTTTCCCATTAGTCTTGCACATGACATGCATAAAAGCTTTGGACTCAGGGTGCCACTTAAACTTGTACAAGGGAGTAGGCTCAGCCTTGAGCAAATTCTGAGCACAATACCTCAACGGCATTTCAGGCACAATAACATAGTGTTCAGTAACAGGAAAAGAATGAACCCAACCAGGTGAAGGACCACCCCTACAATTGACCCTTCCAATGACCCTTCTCTCATTGGTGCCGGGCTCCATCCTCACCACAAGGTACCCTGCTCTCATCAAATCAGGCAACAACGTCAAAAACTCGTTATCCGTCACAATGGGGTGTGCAGAGTGAATAAGACCCCCCAATGAGTCACTGAACTCAAACTTCCTCACTGTCTCCAGCGTCTCAGGGTCTATCACTATGGACCCTTTCTGAGTCTCCGTCAGGCACACCACCCTGCCGTCGCCGAGCTTCACCACGCCGGTGTTCGCGTTGTCGGTCAGCGACGCGCCGGAGAACAGGCTCGCCAGCTCCCCCACGTAGGCCAGGAAATTTGCCGCCTTAGGCACCTCGGAGAACTCCCGGTAACATATCTTCTTGTTCTTCTTCGCCGCCCGGTACGCCTCCGACTCAATCTGCCGGTGCCCGGCGACTAACCGCCCGTTCTGGAAACCGAGCCTCACCAGCGTGGCGTAACCGTCGAAGAGGTGCCGGAAGTTGTAGTCCCCTATGTGCCACATGCCTGGACCATTCCTTAGGTACGTTCCTTTCTGCATGTAATTATTCATATTTATACAACATTTTTTTTCTATTTTCGTACCATCATATAATATTATATCAGCATGCTATATAGTGTGAATTTTTTCTCACAGAAAGAAATACGAATCTACTTGCTTAAATATTATTGGATAGATATTCAATTTTTTTTATTAAAAAAACTAGGCTTTTGACACAATTCAGGAGGTAGTTATAATATAGAAAATTCATGCAGTAAGAATTCGCATAAAATAGTATTTTCCAAATTATATTTTAATTTATTCATTCTTTCTCGCTCTTAATGGTATAATTAGTTGTATAAATAAAATTTTCCTTTAATTCTTATAAATTTGTTTCCACCCTTTATGCTGTTCATTTTGCATATCTATACATGTTATTTGTATAAGGCGAAAATCATTGTCGAAGTAAACAAACAAACGAAAAAAATAGGTTTGTATAGTTAATTTTCCTAGTTAGATATACCACCGTTATTTTAAACTTTATAGTCAACAAAATGATCGACCTTACCTGATGACGTTTGCGTATACATGTGGTTGTATGCATCTGGTATCATGGAATATATCCGATGAGGTCACATATTCGAAGATCCTTTGATGTTGTATATATTAATTATTTATACGAGTTTGCGTGTTTATAGTCAGAGTTGATAAAAAAATTAAGATATAAAATATTTTTGACACATACTTTATTATTAATCATATATATATAGTTTCAATTAATTATAATACACCCTTATTGGTTTTTCATTCTCTGACGTTATACGTGTACGATGACCAACAAACCTATACTACACGGAGGATCAAATCAATAGTTATATTGATTACTATTATTATTTTTGTAATTTATAATGGACGGAGTAGCTCCCGGAGAAAAAAGAATTCCTTTTGTTTTGAGACAAGGAAGATTTCTTGTTCTTTTTCACTTTGCTTTGGTACTTTCTATGGTAACTCAAGTAATTAATTTAATAAAGGTAGTAAGATTATCTTTAAAAATTATGCATAAAGACATCGATGGTAAATATGGAATAATTTGATTTGATGACCATGAAGTATAAAGACTTACGGTTAGCCTAGTGTGTGAGTTAATTAGGAAGAAGGAAAGGATAGAGAAATTGTGGGTACAATTTTTTTTACTAACAAAAACTTAGACTAACAAGAAACAACTAAGTCGATAAAAAAAAATGAAGACTTACCAGCCATAATGGAATTTTTCCTTGAACTTGCAACTCTCCTTCCCATCTCTCTTGCAGGATACTAGTCCATGCAACGTGGTGGTGGTGGCGGCAGTCGTCGGCGGTGGTTCCTGGCCGTTCCTCCGGTGTTGGTGGGGCAATCACAGGTAATGATGGACTTGCAACATTTGCCTTGGTGAAGTCTCGGAGATTAATACCGTGTTGCCCTTTGTAGATGATGCCTTTATTTCGAAGAGAAATATTGTTATCAGGCATGTCAGGAACAAGCATAGTTGGGCATGAAATGGAGTTTCTGATTGAAGGAAAGGTGGTGAAAGCCATGATCGAAGTGGAATATCAGAGGTGTTGCTAATTAATTATGGAATTGGAGAAAGAGTAGAGAGTTACTAGAAGAAGAAAATGGAAGGTGTGTTTAATTTGCTTTGAAGCCGTTGTCGTTTAGAGTGAGGAGGGGAAGTGATGCATTTATAGGACGGTCTTGGGACATGAATTGATTTGTGAACATGTAATTTGCTTTGTGGGAATCTTGGATTGGTGGAATTCCTTCTCACTACGGGACATGCCTTCTTTTTTCCCAGTCCTTACTTTGATATGTTAATTTATATGTATTTTTATTGATTTCGCCAAGTATACCAAGACAGTCAAGTTAATATATATTATAATTAAACTAGTACTTTTCAATTTTGAAGTACACAGCAAAGGATTCTTTTTAGAAGAAGTACACGGCAAAGTTCAAATAGCTTAGCAATCAGTTTATTTTTTATTTTAATTTGCTAATGAATCTCTTGGATAAAATATTATTTGCTTTGAAATTTCTAATGTGACAATATTTTACTCAAAATATGATACTCAAATAAAAATGTAAAGTCATTAAGTTAATTTAAAAAAAAAATGATATCCAACTTGATTTTGTCATTATTTTATATTGTTATAATAGAAACTTTAGAGAAACAAACAAATTATACTTATTAATCAATATTATGCTTATTATATTATGTTTGTTTTAACTTATGTTTGTTTTCCTAATTTTTAAATGTTTATTATAATTTTATGTTTGTAATGATTAAAAAAGAAAGAATATGAAGATTAAATTATATTTTGGATAGAGAGTTGACAAATTCGTTCCTGAGTGTGTATAGTGCTGACAAATTCATCCCTAATGTGTCATGTAGACTCTTTTAAATAACGGTAATATACTGAAGTTAATGGAGAGATAGATTTGTCACACTTTTTTCACTTTTAGGGACAAAAATTTGAATTTTCATCTTTCGAAAACAAATTTATTAGCGCTTTACATATTCAGGAACGAAAATGGTTATTTATCCTTTTTTATTTTTATTAATTTCACTTTTAATTCTTATAGTTTGCATTACGTGTCATATTGGTCCTTTAAGGTTTTTTTATATTAATTAAGTTTCTCTAATTTTAAAATTAAACAATTTTATTTTTTATTGATTTTTTTAATAAACCCTCAAAGTCTCATTTTATTATTTTTTATAAATTAAATTAATTAAGTTGTTTTAAACTTTTTTCTACTTAAAACCCACTAATCAAAATATCAAATTATATTCAAAATAAAAAGTCTCCAAGTTTTCCTCTTTAATTCTAATAGGCATCTTACAAAATCATTCAATTTTTCCCCAAATCATCACTAAAATTCCAAGTTTTAAACTTTTTAATATTTCACCAACATTAAGATGATACATTGGAGTGAAATTAAATTCAAATCTCATGAGTAATATCTAAGATTCTAATCTTGTAAGTGAAAAAAAAATGACTGAAAGGGGGAGATTACTTGGTGATCAACTAAATTCATCTACAAAAGATTAATTATCAATATAATATTTTAAATTTTTTATTGTTTAAAAATAATATATTTCAAGGATAAAATATGTTTTTAGTCTCTATTGTTTTTTTATTGAATCTTGTTTTTAGTTTCTAAATTTTTATATTGTGCAATTTAGTTTTCAAACTTTATAAAAAAAATTGTTTTTAATCAATGGGCTTACTCCACTTTTCTGCATGTTTTTTAACTTCAGAGGAGAAATTTAAAACACGATTTTTATAAGTTTAAGGATTAAATTATACGATATGAAAATTTGAGGACTAAAAATAAGATTAAACAAAAGTATAGAGACTTAAAATATATTTTATATTATTTTTAATTTTAACAAGGAACTAAAAACATATTTTTTGTTAAATATAAAAAATAAAAATAAAAACTAAAATGCTACCAATCGTGTGAATCAACTAACACAGAATTATTTTAATTTAATCTAAAATTTCATATTCACATAATAAATATCAAATTACGTTGAATATTTGAAAGAAGAATTTTTATACTTATAATAATAAAGGATACTTATAGTCTAAATATATATATATATATATATATATATATATATATATATATATATATATA
>CM023944.1:7956908-7976308 GCA_013407115.1 Glycine latifolia | reverse complement strand
ATATATATATATATATATATATATATATATATATATATATGGGTTAATTTTCCTAATGATGATTAATTTGTGGTGTGTAAGTGCAACTAAATATATTTTTTTCTTTATTATCTAGAGTTAATCTTTAAGTGCATTTCTGATGTCAGATTTTGAACAATATCTTGAATTTAAGATTTGGTCTTTACTAAATCTCTTAATAAAATAAATGAATAAATCTTCAGTATAGAAAATGAGTTCTTATAGAATAATTTTTAAGATTAGCACAATATTAAAAAAAAAAATTTTCCTTATTCTTAAGATTTTAAAATAGATTTATCACTAAAGAAAAAAATTAGAAAAAAATCTTATATTTTATATAATACTATTAAATTAAACAAAAATAATCTAAAATCTAATTTTAAATTTACTTTAATTGATTTGTGAATATTGCTTCCCAATTAAAGTAGCTAGCTAGATACCATCAATAAAAAACCCATATGGTTCGATCATTCCGTTTTTCAAAAACAAATTATTAAGTTGGCAGAGATGAAAATTAATTCTTAAACAAAACAAAAGTGCCGCTACTGGTATACGTAGTTCTGTTCAGGTGCGGATATTCCTTTTTTATTTTATTTTAATTTTTAATTAAAGAACACGTACCTAATCAAGGAGGAGATGCCACGCTTCCACAGTCTCCATGTACACCGGGATGCTTTTAAACATTTTTCTGGTTTAACATCTTGTAGATTCGATAATGACCCCTTGAACTTGCTCATACTTGCATGAAGAACACTTTCACCATTCATTATTGACTAATTCCCTAGTAATGTTGCCCCTTTGCTTTGAAATTTGAATTGTCATAATTACTTTTCCTAAAAATTAATTCCATTCACAGGTGGTGTTGCTTTTTTGTCGGCAAATATTTTTTTCTTTCTTTTATCAACAAATATTAATTATTAATTCATATACATGTCGTTAATGGTGTTGCTGATTGAGTAGTATATAATACTAGTACGTACTCGCTAATTGAATTAGATTAATTTTTTTGGAGATCGAAAACTTGTTCAGTTTATTTGATTTCCACATGTTATTATTTAATTTATTTGATTCACATATAATCAAATAATTATTTCAATTACAGTTATGATCTAAATCATTTGAGATTGAGTTAATTTTTCAGATTAAAAAAAATACACAAACTTTTCATATCTCATTAAATATATATATATATATATATATATATATATATTTTAAAAATCCAAGAATCAAAATAAAAGTATAAAATTTTAAATGTAAGACTAATCTAATTACAAATCCTATCCGATAACATATGTCTAAATCTAATATCCATATAACAGAACGTGAAGCAATTATGTCACTGTATTTTTTGTTATAACGTCAATTTTTTAATTATATAACATTATACATATGATGATATTTGATTACTCATTGAAAAGTCGTTGTATGCATGAGCGAGAATACATGAAATGTCTTAGCATAAATATAGTTTTTTCATTTATGGTTAATTCAGATTGATCATATTGTAATTAGAGTTAACTTAATTAGTTTAGTTAGTTATAAATTAGTTATTATTGTAATCATCAACTATATAAACTCTAATAACTAACTCTCTTCTAAGTTAATTCTAATTCTATGCTAATTTCGATTCTTTTGAAGAGCTCTGCGCAACTTGCCATTCTTGATCTTTTCCATCTTTGTTCAATTTCTTTCTCTTATATCCTTCATTATGAGTAGCAACAAATACAACAAGATTAATCGTTAAACATTCACAACCCCTATTATCTGCATCTAAGAGAAACTCCTGTAACAACACTAATTTCTTCGGTACTCGATTCATCTAATTATAATTCATGGAGTTGATCAATGCTAAATGCATTGAGTGCGAAAAACAAAGTTGAATTTGTTAATGGTTGGATTCAAGGATATGCATCAAATCATCCTCTCCATGCAGCTTGGAAAAGGTGTAATAATATGGTGGTTTCTTGGATCGTTCATTCAGTATTACCTTCGATCAGACAAAGCATTCTTTAAATGGATGATGCATGAGACATATGGAAGGATTTGAAGTCAAGATATTCACAAGGTGATTTGTTAAGAATCTCATAATTGTAGTAGGACATGACATCCATCAGACAAGGTGATAAAATGATAACTGATTATTTTACAAGATTGCGTATTATTTAGGATGAATTAGAAAGTTATCGGCCTGATCCAATTTGTACATGCAATCCAAAATGTACATATGATGCTCTTGTTAGTGTTATGGATCAGGTCAACACTGTTAGATCCAATGTATTGATGATGGATCCTTTACCTGGCATAGTTAAAGTCTTTTCTTATGCAGTTTGTTGTTGAACCTACCTTAGCTCATCAACAAGCTGCTTTCAAGATTCTTCGATACATCAAAGGGTCCCTAGGTGCAGGGATTTTTCTTTTTGTTGATAGTAATATTCATCTGAAAGGATTTAGTGATTCAGATTGGGCTGACTGCATTGACACAAGAATATCTATTATTGGTTATGCCATATATCTTGGTGATTCTTTGATTTCATGGAAGTCTAAGAAATATACTACTATATCTAAAAGCTCCTCAGAAGCTGAGTATAAAGTATTAGCTAGTGTTACTTGTGAGCTACAACGGCTTACTTTCTTGCTTGAAGAGTTCAAAATAGTTTTTCAACAACCTGTTGTTTTGTATTGTGATAATAGATATGCTCTTCACATAGCTACAAATCCTATTTTTCATGAAAGAACAAAGCATATTGAAATTGATTGTCATCTAGTTCGGGAGAAGATGCAGAAAGGAATTGTGAAATTGCTCCATGTCACCTCTACTAATAAGCTTGCAGACATATATACTAAGGCTCTACTGCCTGGTGCCTTTCAATTTCTGCATTCCAAGCTAGGAATGTCCAATATCCATTCCTAGCTTGAGGGGGTACTTAGCATAGATACAATTTTTTTATCATGGTTAATTCATATTGATCACATTGTAACTAGAGTTAGCTTAGTTAGTCACAAGTTAGTTACTCTTGTAACCAATTATATAAACTATAATAACCAACTCTCTTGTAAGCTAATTCTAATTCTATGCTAATTCCAGTTTCCTCAATTTTCTTCCTTTTTTAGCTTCCTCTGCAAGTTTTCTTTCATCCATGGTAGACATGAATTCTGTTAAAATGTTCAACACTGGTTAGAAAGGAGAGGAATTAGGGCAAAATTTTTGCAAGTCGCACAAGCTAAATTTTGTTAGTGTATACGTAAAGATTCATGGTCAAGTAGTCAAGTTAGTGTTGGTTAAAAGTTTAGAAGTTAAAAAATATACTTGAGGTATCAATATGGCTTATAATATCATTTGTCGATAAGTTATGATAGTGATTCTTAAGGATTTGTTGTTTAATGATGCTAGAGGAATTTGTTTTCCTCATGTAGTTGCTTTGTAGCTCTTTTTCCTATAGGTCTTTTTGCCTCATATGTCTTCAAATAAATAAGGTAAATAGTCATTTTCGTCCCTGAATGTATAAAGCCCTGACAAATTCGACCATGAAAAGATGAAAATTCAAATTTTAGTCTCCAAAAGTGAAAAAAGTGCAACAAATTTATCCATCAGTTAATTTTTGTCTGTTACCGTTAATGAAAGAGCTTACGTGACATATTTAGGAACAAATTTGTCAACATACTACACATTCAGGAACGAATTTATTAGCATTCTACCAAAAATATAATTTAATATTCATCTTTCCCCTTTTTAATCGTTGCAAGCATACATTACAATAAACACTTAAAAAATAGGAAATCAATCATATATTAGAACAAACATAATAATAAGCATAATATTGATTAATAAGCATAATTTGTCTATTGCTCTTAAATTTTTATTGTAACAACATTAAGTAGTGACAAAATCAAGTTGAGTCTCATTTTTTTTGTAAGAATTAACTTAATGATTGTGCATTTTTTGTTTGAGTCTCATATTTTGGATAAGGAATGGCCACATTAGAAATTTTAAAGCAAAAATACGAGACAATACTTTACCCAAAATATTATACTCAAACAAATTAAAATGCACAACTATTAAGTTAATCCTTACAAAAACATGAGACCCAACTTGATTTTATCACTACCTAATATTGTTACAATAGAAATTTCAGAAAACAAGACATTATGCTTATTATTATGTTTGTTCAAACTTATGTTTGATTCTCTATTTTTTAAATGTTTATTATAATGTTATACTTGTAACAATTAAAAAAATGGGAAAGATGAAAATTAAATTATATTTTGGGTAAAGCGCTGACAAATCCGTCCTTGAATATATCACGTAGGCTCTTTCAGTAATGGTAACAGACAGAAGTTAACATATGAATAAATTTCTCACATTTTTTTTACTTTCGGATATTAAAATTTGAATTTTCATCTAACGAGGATGAATTTGTCAGCACTCAACATATTTAATGACAAAAATGACTATTAAAAAAAATAATTAAGTATAGAAATTAGAAATAATTTGTAGTGCCACAAATTATTAATAAAATAAATTGAGAAAGTCTTTCAGTGAAACACAACTTCAATATGAAATTAATAAAAAATTATAAAGTCAAGCTTTAAAACACAATTTATTCATTCTTCATAAGAAATTTTAAAAAATACTCATTGTTTTCCTTTTAAAAATATTGCCCCATTACCGTAAAAAAAGCCGCCACCTCACCAACATAAAAAGGGTTATAATCTGTGAACAGTTCCAAACCTGTTCAGTCCATATCTTCTGAGCTACACAATTTAATTTAGAACCATAACTTTATTTTCAAGCTAATTCTTTACGTAATTTAAATATAAGAAATTATGATTCTGGTTCAATTTTAGATTTAGCAAAATTAAATGCCTAATTATATACTATAATTGTAAAATTATCAGATCGATGTTAAGTGGTTATTCAATCTTGTATAAGAAGTGGGTTATGGCGTTGTGTTTTGACAAATTTTTTTCTTTTATTTTCTAAAAGAGCTATTAAAAACAAACGTCTTTTCCCCAAAATATGTGAATGACTAAACAAGGGCTTAAAATAACGAGATTTAAAAAATTAAACTTCAAATAAAAAATAGAATGCATGATTGCATGTAACCTCATTCGTTATTTTACATGCTTGACAAGGTACAAAACAAGAAATAGTTTATAAATTTTGAAAGTAGTGAGTGTCCAGCATCAAAGCATCATATATTTGTCTCTTTGAAAACCTTGTGGTCTTCTTGTGGTTTTATCCTGTTTGTGTCTTTTGACCAAAATAAAACTCTTCTTTTGGATATGATGACGAAACACAATCCGAACGATGACAGCATGAAATGCAAAAATGGGCTTCTTCACCAATGAATATGGACATTTGAATGCACCTTTCATTTTGAATCTTGCACCTCTTAAAGGAACTGAATGGACAAAAATGCCCCATCTTCTTTCTTCTATCTTCTTCCTTGTGCTCCACCCTTGCACCGACCTCCACCCTGCCCTGCGCCCCGCCTTCTAACATCCTATAATAACACCATCACCCACCGCACCACTCACCACTCACCACTACACCCACCACCCATAGTCACAAAAACCACAAAACAAAACAACACCACCGCGCCACACATCATCACACCACGCACCTAGCCACGCGCGGTTGAGGTTGTCTATTGTCTATTACAGAATGATTATTCTAGAATATGATACTTTTTCATAATAGTTATTCCAAAATATAATTTTTCATATTCTTGAAGACTTATTCTAGAGTAGGTTTCTAAAATGCTTACTCTATTTTGGAATAGTTATTCTGGAACACAAAAATCAAATTCTAAAGTAGTTATTCCAGAATAGGATAAGAATTCTAGAAACCTACTCCATAATAGGTATTCTGGAATAAGAAAAACTATATTTCAAAATGACTATGTTGGAAAAGTATCATGATGTCAACTAAAGGGTTATTTTTTGTGCATTGGAGTATTTTGGGAGGTGCAGCATGCCATGACTCTGCTCTCAGTTTTGGCCCAAACTGCTGATTCTCGAGACTAAGAGAAAGTCGGGCCCATTTTGTCGGGCTTCAGTTCTTTTGCCGATGCTATTTCTTTTCTCTTTCGACCAAAAGCATTGAAGATAGAAGTGAAGGCCAAGTTTATCCTGTCACTTTTTATGTTAGAGCCTTATTTTATTTATTCATATCGATATTAATATCGGTCCGTGTGAAAAAATTTAAAAAATGTAAATTGTCATGATAAACGTTATTCTCTATCTGTTTTTCAAGGTGCTTTTTTCTTTTAAAAATGGAACAAATATAATGCTTTCTTCCAAAATGGTGAGGCTAATAAAAAACAAACCAATATTATATGCTAATGAAGGTTTATATTCCACAGTTATATAGCCCTGAGTTCTCACCCAAACGCCCGAATGATGCATAGTTTTGTGCTTGTTTTATCGCTAGCTCCCAAGCTCATTCTTTTGTTTAAACATGGACCGAAAATGAAAACAAAGAGGCTTAAATGTAATTTTAATTGATCTATTTTACTCAATTTATAATTTTAATTCATTTATTTTAAAATTGAGATATTTTATTATTTTACTTTAAAAAATTCACAATATCAGTCTTCCTATTTCAAAATACAAATATTTAATTTTTATATTAGAGAAAATTTACAATTTTAGTTCTCTTATTTTTAAAAATTCACAATTTTAATTTAATATTAAATTTTGCTTTTTTATTTTTTATTTTGTAATTAATTAAATCATTTCTTGAGGATATTTTAAATGAATATGTTAGGTTTAACATTTAATTAGACAAAAACAAAACGAAAATAAAATATAGTTAAATTGAAAATTCGATCAAAATTAAAATAAATTTAAAATAAAATGATTAAAATCATGAATTTTTTAAAACAAAGAAATTAATATTTTAATTTTAAAATAAAAAGATCAAAATTATATATCAAACCAATATAAAAAAACACAATTAAATTTAATCCAAACAAATATTATAAGCAATCTCATCCTATATAACCCATTTAACCACTAGGACCTAGACTCAAACCTGAGTCTCACCTACACTGGGTTATTCATACGGGTTTGTGTGCTGTGCTTTGGTCAAAATATGGAGGATTTATTTTCCCCCCACAACTAAGAGCATCTCCAACACAGATTTCCTCAAGTGTTCCTTAACGTGAAGAACCGATTCCGTGAAGAAACCTTGCATTGGAGTGTGCTGGCGTGGCAGAACGGTTTCGTCAAAAATGGCACGCGTTCCTTATATAAGGAACCGAAACTTACAAATAAAATAATATTATTTTCATCAACTACTGGTAAAAAAAAAAGAGGGAAAATACCAAACCAGAGGTCCCAGTGCATGGAGGAAGAGGTCGTGACAGTGGTGCTGCTCGGAAGAGGCCGCACAAATGGAGGAAGAGGTTGGCACATTGTGCGAGGTGGAGGGCACGCGAAGTCTAGGCCGCGCGGAGGAAGAGATAGCGCGAAGGAAGAGGCTGTGCGTGAGGTGGAGGCCGCGCGGAGGAAGAGGGCGAGGTCAAGGCCGTGCGTGGAGGAAGATCTCGCGCGCAAGAGGAAGGTGCTGGTGGCTTGCAGAGAAAATGGAAATGGAAAAAAGAATGAGGAGAAAAAAAAATGAAGCTTATGGAAGAGTTGAGAAAAGAATGATGGACTTTTTAATTTAGAAAAAAGAAACTTGTAGGTGGTAGGTGGTAGGTGGAAGTGGAACGTTGGGGTTGAGGATTTTTTTGAAGAAAATAATATTGTTTAATAATGGTGGGTGGTAAATGGTGAGTGGAACGATGGAGGTGGTAATATTTTTTTAAATTGATAGTTAATTTAATTGTTTGTAATTTGGCCTAAAATTAATATTTGTGAATACTAAAATTCATATATCTTTAAAGGAGAGTAGAGATTTATAATAAACAAAAATGTTATATAAAATTTTATTTTAAAATTTTGATATTATTGTGTTTAATTATTTATTATTATGTAAAATTTTATTTTATATTGTTACGCAATTCTTTTTATTTATTTTAATTTATATTTATGAAAATTGAAAAAATGTTAAGTTTTATTAAAAAAATATAAATATGTAGATTTTTTTGAGTTCCTTGTGATTTTTTGCATTTAAGTAAAATATTGAGTGAGTTCCTTAGGAGTGACATGATGCTGCGGGGGTCACAAAATGTTGGTTAAAAAATCCAATTGGATTTCTCCTATTAAAGATGCTCTAAATATTCTTGCTAAGAAGCTGTATAGTTCAAGGTATTCGGACATTAAATATGTGAACATCTCTTTTTAACAAAGATTTGATCTTTGGTTCGTCACACAAGGAATGAGAAATTAACCCCTTTTAGTAGATCTAATTTCTTTGATTTGTGGAATTTTTTCCTATGTACACTACTTTGGAGAGCTTTTTTTCTTATTTACACTAATTTCTTGTTTATTTCCCAATATACATCTATTTTTATTTGTGGTGAGAAGTTAGGATCTAAGTGATACTAATTTACTCTTTTAAAATAAGATATTAGGTTCAAATCTTATAAATAAAAAAATATAATTAAAAATTAAAAATTCACTGAAAATGATTTTTAATAAAGATTAATCATAATAATATATTCTACACTATATTACGATGATAAAAAATAATAATATATGGACCCATAAATTCTCCAAGACGTGAACAAATTATTCTTAATATAAATGTATTTTCTGTTTCGAACTTCAGCTAGAAGAATTTTGTATCAAATGATACCAAAACCTTTATTGAATTATTCATTTTTCTTAACTGCTTAAATATTTAAACCAATTGAATTGAAGATTGAGTTGTTTCATTAGTACTAACATGCCATACCTTTTTGGGTGAAGGCGTGAAATAAATCCAAGAGAATGTGTACGAAAACTGTCATACACTCATACCTTAAGAATACAACTTCATTTAATGAAAAACAATACCTTAACTATTCAGTCATATCAGTGTATTGAAAATTAAGGCACTCGTCATTTAATAAATATAAATTTATCATTCTGATTTATCATCATATTTGGAATCAGAACAAATAGAAAATATATACATTATTGTCACCTAAACACTATGTATTTTTAAAAGAATATATGATTGCAAAATATTGATTTGGTGATTAAATTGAACGTACAAAGAATTGTCTTTAATCTACATCATTTTTTATTAAGTTAAAAATATTATTAATATGAGAATACAGAAGATACTTTAATAAGTAGGTATCACAATTTCATCAAATCTATACCATCACAGGAAATTTCAAATTAATTTGTACACTTCAAGATATTAACACACCAACCAAAGAAAAAAATAACATGTCTGTCCAATTTTGATGTGAACCATGAACAAGATTTAATCTTCATATCCAGCAACCTAACCAAATTAAATTACTTGTACTTGAATATGATAACATTTCTCATCAGTTATAAGGACAAAATGCATGCCTGAATGATTATCCTACCTGTTTGACTATTTTCCCCGAAAGCAAAATGGTCATTGGAATTTTAAAGGAGAACTGTTTGAACACCTCATCATGCGTATATAGAATAAGCAAAGCTGGAGGACATACCTGCAATTAAACACCAAGAGATGCAATGTATGTTCAGCTTGATTAGGAAAATAAAATAAAAATATACAAGGATAATAATCTTGTTGGACAACAAGCACCGTTTTTTAAGACTAATTTAGCCTTGCACGGAATCTGGCTCGACAACCCCTATCATAAGAACACTAATTAACATTTTTGAAAGAAGCTACGCATTTCCAAAAATTCTTAGAAATATAACTACTATCTTAGGATGATAATTTCCCAACAATCAGAGAGAATTGTCCTCATACTATTATTGTTGGGAAGAAGATCCTTAAGACTATTAATCTATTATTTCCTGCCCAACAACACTGTTTTCACACCTAATCATTTTCTTCGAACTACAATGAAACCAATCAACATTTAATTATAACTTCATGCAAAAATCCCTTCACCATGATGAACACTTTTTTATCATTCAATCCAACATGGGATTCAAGTATGGAGTCTAGAAAGACCTTCAGCATATATCAATTTAAAGATCAAATATATATGCTTGGTCCATTGAAGTTTTGTCTATTCTTTTAGTAGTAATAGGTTAATATCCTGATTCTAGACACTTACCTCATTGACGTGGGGTTAACGGAGTGTCCCTCTATAAAGTGATGTGCATACCTCCTACCTATGCATGAACTTCATCGCTAATTTGTCCTGAAACCAAACATATATATTCAAACATTATTTCGGACATATATTGATCTACAAAATCCTTGTAAACCTAAATTCGTGACTTAACCGGGAGGGTACAGAACTGACATTCAACTTTCTATATCTAAATCTTAAGACTCTTAACACAATGTATTTCTTGTCATAAACAACATCCATCTTCATTTAGCTAACTTGTTAATTAAATAAACACTTCAAATTTTTAACATATACATTTTTTTGTTTGTCTTGCAAACAATATCCTAACTATAATTTGTGTTATCTTTTTATTGTAACTGCATCTTGCCCCCATATAAACTCTTTAAATCCCAATCATGAATTTTAAAATTTTACCTAAAATTTAAGTCAAATTAGCCCTTTAGAAATTGGCCTGAAGATCAATTATGTCTTATTCATTCCGTTCAATGCATGTCTTGTCTTACTAAGCAAATGCAAAGTTAATAATGATCTCAAGATGATTACTCCTATGGTGAGTTACATTTATTCAATTCCTTAGTGTTTTCTTTCGAAGCGAACGTTGTAATTGTCAAGAATTGTGAGGAGATATAAGTGTAATTAAAAAAGTGTGTCAAAATACGCTCCTAACATTTCTCAATCAGAGATATAAGATTGGGCCTTAGGTTAGCCTAATACAAAATAATTTAATTACTTCTTTGTAGTTATATAAATTTACATTTTAGTCTACGTTTATTCTTAAAAAAAATTCATTTTAGTGCTTACACATACTATTTTGTAAAATTATTGAAACTAACGGAGTAATTAAAACTTCCATAATTAAATAAATATGATTAAGAAAATTTAAATGGAATTATGTTCGAATATTATATCAACCTCAAATTATATTTTAAAACGAATCATTCAATCTCAAATTATGATTTGCAAATTAGAATTCGGAAATATTTTATGTTGTTTAAAAAAAAAAAACAAATCCCTTTTTTTCATCAATTCACTTGATCATAGCCAAATAATTAGGGTTTTGTCTTCAAATTGAAATGTTCAATTCCGAATCGAATCAAATCAAATTAGTATTATTTTTGTTTTCTTGGAATTCGGAACCTCAATTTTCTTTCCCGTCGTACGAACAAAACATTCAATCCCATCAAGACCAAGCAAATCAAAAGAGCCACCACAACTTGACTCACGGCTTCCTCTTATTATTTTCATGATCCGACGGATAAGAACTGTTGGATTATTTCAAGATGCTGCATCTGGTTATTGACATGCATTCTCATCACATAGTGGAACCCAGTTGGAGTCTGCGCCCTACATTGCTTTCCAAGTCTCTTTCACAAAAAAGTTGAAAATAAATATCCCTCCTTCATTCAATACTATGCTGACACTTGTCCTAATATCTATAAAAAATATATTTACATATAATACATAATTAAAAGTACTTAGTAGATTGTGAATAAATTTAAATTACAGTTATTATCAGCTCTCTACAAGTATATTTTTTGGGTGTTCATAATTTCTCTAACGCTTTTAGCACATTTTTGGATATAATGAGGTGAGTTGGAGAAGAAATCATAAGAATGGTTAATAAGATTCATAAATGAATTTGTCTTTTGCTTCCAGAGACTTGTCTAAGTGAGTAAGAGTAATTCAAAGCTGAGCCAGGCTGGCATGTGCATTTACTCCTGGATCAAGATTATTTACCCAGTCTGGGACTGGGGCCCATTGGGCTTCGAAGCCCATAAAACAAGCATGGTTAATTTATCACAAGTCAATTTGACTTCTTGGACGAAAAAAACACTTTATGTAGCCGTAATGGATAAGCTGTCACTGTCATATACCATAAATTGCTTGATAAGTACTTGTGTGGTTCAACTATTTTTAGTAATCGCCATATCTTTATCTGACTTTCAGATTACAAGCTACTCCGAATAATATTGTGCTATCCCAAATAAGAGAATTAGATAATTTTCTCTTCTTATGCATTCATAAGTTTGTTGTTACTTTAATTTCCAAGAGATTAATTGAGACAATTTAAATTTACTAGGATTGGCCTAGTGATGAATACGTTCAAGGTCATAGATTTCAACCTCAATATAACTATTATCTGTTATACACTAAAAAAATTACGACAAAATCTTTGCATGCAATTATTAATTTATCATGACTGTAATGTGGAAAACTAATAAATGCTCAACGAGAATCTCCAGAAAGTAAAAAATGACTCACTTTTTTTTGTTGGGGATTTAACTATTTGTATGTTGCAAGAGTCTTATAAATGAGTGTTTAAAAATAATCATTAAGAAATTAATAAACGATTTTTTATTGAAAATTATGATAATATAACTTTAAAAATTACGATGATAATAGAGTGTTGTAATATTTTTCTTAACTATTTTCTTCGAATAGACTAATAGCACTATCCATTTTCCAACCATGAAGATAAACAAATATATATTTACATAATTATTTAAGTGACAGTAAACTTAATTTATATATAAGCAAATGCTAATTAATGTATTTTTCTTTAATTAAGAAACTTAAAGTAAAATATTTTTATTGAAATAGAAAAAGTTATACTATTCATGATTTTTTTTTATATTTTCTTATAACTTACGTAGTAAACCATTTTTTTTCTTTTAATTTTTTAATCAATATTTTAAATACAATGATTTATATATATACATACGCGTACTTTGTTGGAAAGCATGTGTTCCTATAGTCAAGAGATTTTCATATGCAATGGCCTAAAGGATAACCAATAATTGCTCCTCCGGGACTAGTTTTCTGCAGCATTAATTGCCCAATGTCATATAGTGGCATTAATTGTCTTCCAAACGATCGAGAGAGTTTTGGCAAGGAAAAGTGGCAAAGCAAGCAAAATTGTAACAATTGGACATTTTCTTGACACCTAACTCTATATTCTCCATTATATCTAGCAGAGTAGCAAATCCAACTCAATGCAACGAATTTAATATGCCCTTCTCTCATTATGGTACAAACGCAGGTGGGTTTTGATGGTGATAGATGGATGTAAAAGGCAGACAATATGGGCATGGATTATAAATTTGCAGCTATATTAATGACTGTATGTATAAATCCTATATAGGCATATAGGGTGACTTTATTGTTTGCGTTTTAGCCTATGCATTATTGAGTGTAAAAGTTTTTTGTTTCTGGTGTGTAAAAGTTTTCTGGTGTACAAATGTACAATGGTAAAATAAGAATAGAATTTAAGAAATTGTGTAAACTATCTAAACAACGTTAAGTCAATCTTATTGAGTGTAAAGTTGCCGACGTTAATATTTGATCTTTAAATTTAATTTAGGAAAAAATATAATGTTTCAGTGCATAAGTTAATTTTATTTTATGAAAAAAAACTCAATAAATTTTATTTCTCATTTTCTTAAACTAGATTTTGACTTGTCACGGGATAAACAATATATTTTACATTTTTTATTTTAATTTTGTACAATATGTAATTTGTTAAAAAAAATTATTTATACTTTTTAAGAAAATATTCATCCCCATTTATTATCTTTTTTCTTACTTTCTATATTCGTAAAATAAAATATTCAATAAAATATTTAAATCAGGAAAGGAAAAAGCATAACAATTACATTTAAATTAAAATTATTATAATAAAAATATATAATTCACCATAATAATTTAAATATTAATGTGATTATATACAAATTGTTTATCCTATGAATTAAGTGAAAAAATTTACTTGCCTTTATATAAATAAATCATGAATATGTGTTATATTTTATATGTAAATTTTATTTTAATATATTGGCATATGCATGTCAATGTCTAAAAGAAAATTAATTTTTTTTAAGGTAGAATAAATCATGAATAATTTATTTTCTTAAAAAATAATTTAGACACTAATTTTGTGTGAAGAAAAGCATAGTGATTATGTTGATTTCATTTGATTTGTGTTATGTGATTAAAATATATATTAATTATGTAAAAGAAATTTTAACTTTTATTGGACCAAAAATTTTAATAATTTTTTATCCCGTTGAATTTAGTATTATAATTTATATATTTTATATGATAAGTTAAGTGTAAAATTCTCTAGATACTTTCATGGAATTAAAATATTCAGTTAATTCAAAATTTCTCTTGATAGTTTCATGAAAATTTATCATCATTTGTTATATTTGTTAATATTTTTCATGTTTGTAAAACAAAATATTCAATAGAGTATTTAAGTTAAGAAATAAACGTCCATAAAAAAATACTTTTTAATTAAAATTATTATAATAAAAAAATTAGCATATTAATTTAAATATTATTGTGACTTTAAGTAAATTTTTCTTCCTCTAAATTAAGTAGACATTTCTACTCGCTTTGATGAAGAAAAAAAACATAACTATGTGTTAAATTTTATATATAATTTTTATTTTAATATATTGACATATACATGTTAATGTCTAAAAGAAATGAAAGTTTATTTGAGTAGAAAAAATCATGAATAATTAATTTTTGTGAGAAGATAATAAATAAATGAATAAATATGTGTGAAAAAAAAATCACAGCGATTAATATCTTGATTTATTTTTTTTCATGCATATGGAGTCTAAAAGATTCACAATAAACGAAGTATATGAAGTGTGAGTTTTCACGGATAAGAGATAGTGATCAAAACACATTGCATTTACTTGGTCAAGAGGTACCCAAGAAAGATATTTTTAAATACTTGAGATCAATTTTGCAAAAAGGTGATGAGATTGAATAGGATGAAAATCATAGAATCATAATAAGGTAAATGAAATGACGAAGTGCATACATGTTTTTGCGTGATCGCAAAATTCCCCTTAAGCTAAAAGGAAAATTCTACGTAACAGTTGTAAGACCGACAATGTTATATAGAGTGGAATGTTGGGCAGCACATAGGCAACATGAGCATAAAATAGGGATAGCAGAAATGAGTATGTTAAGGTGAATGTGTGATTATACGAATATGGATAAGATAAGAAATAAGGATATTCAACGAAAGATAGCATTAGTACCGGTGTGTGAAAAGTTGAGGGAGCATAGATTGAGGTGATTTGAACACGTTATGAGACGTCATTTGGATGCTTCAGTAAGAACAAGAATTTGTTACCAAGAGCTCAACACAAAGAGAGAGAGAGATCGACCGAAACTTACATGGAAAATGTAGTTAAATGATACCTAATAGAGTGAGAAATAGATTGGCGGATGGTGTGTCTTAGGACTGAGTGGAGAAAAGGTATAAACTTGATAGATGATTAAACTCATTAGTACATTTATATTCTCGTCGTTCCTTTTTTTTAATTATTTTCATCTTCATTTCTCCCCTCCTCCTTTCACCCTTCTTTTATTTTAGCATTTTTTTTCTTCTTTCTTTTGTATTATTTCCCCTTTTTTATTCCCCTCTCCCTTTATATTTTTTTGTCTTATTTCTGATTTATTATTGAGTTCATCTATCACCAACTCTAATTAATTTGAGTTAAATGTGTGGCTGATGTTGATTATATATTAATTATGTAAAATAAATTTTAAATTTAATTGAATAAAAAGATTTAGTTAAAAAGTTTATCCCTGTGAATTTAGTATAAATTTTTGTACTTACTGCTTTTATAAAAAAAAATTATCCTTGTGTATTTTTGTTTATATATAACTTTTTATTTTAATATATTGGTATATACATATCTCTTTATGAAAGAAATTTAAAATTTGTTCAGATGAATGAACATATTGAATAATTTATTTAGATAAAAAAGTATAAATTAAAAATAAATAATTATTTACATAAATATTAATTTTAAACACTAAATTTTCGAGGGAAAAATAATAGTAATTAAGTTAATTTAATTTGATCTTTGTTATGTGTGCTTAAATATATAGTAATTATGTAAAAGAAATTTTAATTTTGATTGGATAAAAATCTTTAATAAAAAAGTTTTTCCTATGAATTGGGTCAATTGAGTATAAATTTTATTGCTTTTATTTTATGAAAAATGTTCATCCCTATGTGTTACATTTTATATGATAAGTTAAGTTTCAAATTTTTGTTTATACTTTCATGAAAAATATTCATCCCCATTTGTTTAATGAAAAAATGTGATTAGTGAATTGTTTTCAATGTAATTGATAGATTGAAAAATTGACATACATAACAAAATTATAAAAACACCTATGTTTTATGTTATTGATATTCCAACACTAATATAAATATATATATATATATATAAAGATAAAAATATAATTTCTATATTTTATATTAATAGGTTAATAAATTGGCATATAACATCAATATATAAAAGAAAAGTTAATCTAATGAAGGTAAAAGTAAATCGTCAATAATTTAAAAGGCACTAAAATATTGAAAATATATATTTTGTTATTTTTAATCTTTTTTTTTCGTATGATAGGATTGGAGTAATCAATTAAAATTGTCTAAAAATTAAAAATAATTAATTGAGTTGTTATTTAAGAAGAAAAAAACGTACTTTAAATTAAAATTCATATTTTTAATATAATTATATTATTTGGCTGTTATGAAGATGAAAAATATATGTTTATATTATTATTATTATGTGTGAATCATCATTGTTTTAATTAATAATATAATAAACAAATACTATAAATAAATTAAATTTATTTGGACGTTACTAACCGAATTTAATTTATGAATTCATTTGAACATCTTACTAATTATATGAATTAAGTTTAAAACATTTTTAAAACGGCTAAGAAATTTATTTGGATTTAATTCACATTCTGTTATCAAAGAAATTAAATTATGAACAGAACTTTGAATTATATAAAATACATGATTATGTTACAAGAATTGTTTATTTCTGTTTGATAATTTTTTTCAGATTTATTTTTAAATAATCATATTTATGTCTTATATAAAAAAGAGAGGGGCTTAATACAATACGTTTGTGCTTATAACAATGCTTTTTTTTTTCTATTTCAAAGCTAATATGTTATTATTATTATTATTATTATTATTATTATTATTTAAATTAATATTAGTATAATTTATTAAGTAAATAATTTATATAACCCATAAAAGATCTTAGAAAATATAAATAAATATATACATTTATATGCATTTATATGTGATTTTTAAACCTATCATGGATTTATTCCAAAACAAAAACAAAAAAACGCAAATTAATTTTTTTCCCAGACTACTCCCACCTATCTACTTTTAAAATCATAAACATAGGTTTATGAAAATTATTTAATTAATAATCTATTCTTTGATTGTTTAAAAATATGTGAAAACAATATAATATGAAAGAAAACAGTTGTACAAAAGTAACTGAATTTAAATTTTAAAAATACCTTTTTCAAGGATCAAATCTAACTTAACTATTGAGAAGTTGACCATAAAATAGTCCATACATGATAAATCTTGTAGATAACCAATTGGATAAATAATTTTACAGACACTCATATCAAATATCCTAATATGAAAAATTCCAATAAGTGAAGAACAAAAATAGAAGAAAAACAATTTACACTTCTTTTCTCATAATTCAAGAAGGTTTCTTAGTATGCGATTCTTTACCAATATTCTCCCTCTAACAACATCCACCACCCATACTAAATATAGGACACTAATATTTATGAAATGAAGGGAGGTTGTAGGAAAAATATAATCGATTCTCCTATATGTAAAAAAATACAAATAATATTGCATAAAATTATTTGAAAAATATGATGAAAATCCTAGATGAAATTAATGTTAAAACAACACACAAACTGATGAATATTGAATACAAACCAAATTCAACAATTTCATTTATAAAAATAGTTCACCCGAATTTTAAGCAATGGAACATTTCTATAAAGAAAATAAAAAAAAAATATAGGAAGAAATATGAGAAAATAACAAAAATAAAAGAATTCTTTAGAATAAATTTATTAAAAAAATTAATTGTAAGTTCTAAGAAGAGAACAAATGCTAGCCAATAAAACATCCTCTGTTACATATTCGAGACACCCCTAGTAAACATTATTGAAAAATAAATTTATCATACCACTACAACATATTAGGCACGTCAACCTGTTGGCATTGCTAATGAGAAAAGTACCACCACCTTGAGTTTCTAATGATGGGATTGTTCAAATTCAAATAGATTCAAAATAAAAATCAAAAATCACTTAAAAAAATCAAAAATAAAAAATCAAATTAGACTTTTTTTTTGAATTTGTTTGAATAATTTTATTTAAATTGATTAATTTTGTTCAATTAAATTATATTTTTGAAACCGACCTAAACTTCACTAAACTACAACACTTATATTAAAATTTATATTACTTTAATGTTATACATTTTATATCACTTAAGTTTCACAACAGTATTGTATATGAAACTTATATAATATATACTATTTTTTTCATATGATTTTTTTAAAGACATGTTTAAATGAAATTTTGTAAATTTTTATTGTAGAAGGTTTAATATATTAATAAGTTTAAAAAATTATTATTAACAATTTTTTTAATGTAATTTTATTTAAAATATGAAAAGAAAACATATGAATTTTAATAAAATAATATTTAATAAAAAAATAAAATAATATTTAATAAAAAAAATAAACTGAATTTAATCGTAGAATATAAGTTTGGTTTGGTTCAATTTTTTTAAAATAAAAATCAAACCAAACCGAATGTATATGTTTTTTAAGTTGGATTCGAGTAATTTTTCAATAAAAAATCAAAAGAAACTGAACCACAACCACACATGTCTAACCCAATGTCTCCCAAATCTCCAATGGGATTTACGATTTAGTACCCAACTGCTGAGTGAATATACACAAATCTCGTCTTTACGTGCCTTTACCCAATTTTATGGCAATAAAAATGTTCATTTATTTCTATTTAATGATTTTAATTATATCAACAGTTACAACAAAAAAGCACTAAAAATATTGAAATATATTATTTTGTTATTTTTAAACTCTGTTTTTTTTTCTTTTCAATTAAAAATTCTCTAAAAAATTTAAAATAATTAATTGAGTTGCTATTTAAGAAAAAGTATACTTTAAATAAAAATTCATATTGTTAATATAATTACATTATTTGGATGTTATGAAAATGAAAAAATGTGTTTATATTTTATATTATTATTATTATTATTATTATTATTATTATTATTATTATTATTATTAT
>CM023944.1:7939808-7956898 GCA_013407115.1 Glycine latifolia | reverse complement strand
GTTGTGTGGATCATCATTGTTTAATTAATAATACAATAAACCAATACCATCAATAAATTAAATTCATTTGGACATCTCATTAGATGAATTAAATTAGAAATACTTTTAGAAACTACTAAGAAAAATATTTTAATTTAATTCACATTCCGTCATCAGAGAAATTAAATTATGAATGGAACTTTGAATTATATAAAATACATAATTATTTAAAAAAATATTTAATTTTTGTTAAATAAATTTTCTGGATTTATTTTTAAATACTCGTATTTATATCTTATATAAAAAAAGAGGAACCTAATACAATATATTTTTGTTTATAACAATATTATTTTTCTGTTTTAAAACTAATATGTTATTATGATTATTTAAATTAATATTACTATAATTTATATAACCCGGAAAAGGGCCAAGCAAATATAAACAAATATATGCATTATATACATAATATATAGACATATACTAAATATATACTTATGCATTTATATGTGATTTTTAAATCTATCATAGATTTATTTAAAAAATAATAATTTTCTTCTAAGACTACTTCCACCCACCCATCTCCTTTTATTATTATTATTTTTCTTCCAAGACTACCCACCTATCTACTTTTATATATATAAAGATTGTATATATAAAAAATTCAAACAGGTAAATTAATGCTGTTTTATAAGGTGACAAACTGCTAAGAAAAAAAATATGTGACAAATGCTGGATATCATTGCCACTAATCCCCAACTACTCATAACCTAGTAGAATAGTTAAGCAGAATGAAGGGGAGCAAACCGTCTAAGCTAAGGGTGTCTTTCTTTCAGTGAAAAAAAAAAAAAAAAATATATATATATATATATATATATATATATATATATATATATAAATTAAACATCAAGATTGAATAATCATCCACAAGATCTATCATAAATGTTGAAAAATCAAGAGGAAAAAGCATCGGACACTACTAGAAAAATCGCTTTCTACATCGGTTCTTTTGTGCTTTCAACATCGGTTTTTAACCGATGTTGTATCCACCGACGTTGAAAGTATCAACATTAACATCGGTTTTGAAAACCGATGTTAACATATCTTAACAACATCGGTTTTCTTAAGAAAACCGATGTTGTCAAATAAGAAATTTTTAAAAAAAAAACTTAAAATATGAAAAATCAACATCGGTTCTTCCAAAAACCGATGTAGAAAGTTCATTTCTACATCGGTTTTTACATAAAACCGATGTTGTATGTTCACTTTTTACATCATTTATTAAATAACCGATTTAGAAAGTTATTTTTTAAAAAAAATTGACCTATTCTCTCTATTACTCCCAGCCCAATACTCTAATCCCAATGTATAAATATAACTTCAATATCTAAGCAATTTATAAATTAACTAGTGTCTCAAATACGCTACCTTCATGATGTAATGAAAAAACACTAATTAAAGCATACTATAATAATTAAATTAGATAAGATTAAGTGAAAATCATACCACTTACTTATAAATTATAACCTATAAGTACATAACATGTTAGGAATTACCTGAAATTTGTACATGAATTGTCTTGCTTCCACCAAAAAGAATTGTCTTGCTTTCTTGTTTACTTCAGAATTTGGGTGAGATTGATCGAAGCTTCTCATAAATAGTTCGAGTCCCATTGGACCTGTCAACCATCAAAATATATTAGAAAATATTTTAAAATGAAAAGCTGGCCAATTAATAACATGTACCAACACTTTCCAGTCAAAATGAAAGGCACCCTACGTTGAATGTGTAAGATCAATCTTAACACCAAGTGACTTAATACCCATGGGCCAATGGGTCCTATAACACCAAGTTCTATAAATTAAACATATTTGAGAGGGAGATTCTTTCTTTCTTAGACATAATACCCATGAATATTAAATTCTTTTTGCATGTGATACATGAAACACATACACTTCTTACAAACTGCAAGCATCCATTAACAAAGTCCAAGCTGTCAGCTAGTAGGGACTTAATAAAATATTTCTAGAAATAATGAGAACCTCAAATATTCGAAGAAGCATAAGTCACTCCATTCGAAGAAGCATATCTTGTTTAAAATATTAAAAAAATATTTGAGGCTGTAACAATATAAACGACCTTACATTATTCGAATAGAATTGTGTGTCATGTAAAACAAATGTGGCTTCATACTAAAATAATACATAAATATAAGTCTTACATTTAATAACATTATCACTTAAATTTTAAAATGTTTTGATAAAAAAAACTAAACACAATAAATTTATATTATTCATGGAAGATAGATAGTACGTATGCATTATTTCTATTAATAATTGGCATGGCAGAATTTATCTAGATAATATATTACTAGCTAGTAACAATTAATAGTGTGGAACTTAAAGCATTAAAAAACCTGAGGAAACATTGAGTTGGATGGCTTAATATGAGCACTTGGATTTATATTAACCACTTGAAACCAATTTCTTCACCAACTGTCCTGTCACTTAGTCTTTATTTATTGAGAAAAAGTGTCACTCACACAGACACAACAATATTTAAAAAGAACATAGATTGGTTATTTCAATGCGTAAAAGAGTTGATCTCTCTATCCAGAAAGATGGTATGTAAAACAAAAAACGTAACCAGTGAAAATATTTTTACCCCAAGTCCAAATTTTAGGAGACACAAACAGAGACGGTTAAAACATTAGATTCCAGAAATTAAAGTGTGAGCAGCACGTGGTTGATAAATAAATTTGCTTCTTCTCAACTCAACTAACACCTGCGTGATAGTAACCTACCACTACCACCACCACAATACAGAAACCAATCGAAATTAACATCAATAATTGCAGTAAAAATTCAGAATCAATACAACAAGCATGTAAATTAAAGTGATAGGGAACAGACAGTTCACGTGGACAATCACGATCTCAGATAGATATTCGTATAGTGCACACACGATCGAGAAGAGCAAGGAAACCAGTAGATTAGATTGCAGTTGCAGGTAGTAATTCTTCACAGCATGCATCAGTAGATTAGATTAGAAACCCGATTAATTAAGTAAGTAATTAAGGTTTACATACAAATCAATTACCTTTGCTTTTCTTATAAAAATAAAATGATAAAAACGGACAGTACACAAGGTGTGGCCCTCGCATCCATGTCCAGCACATGCCTGCTCTGCAGTTCCACTCGTAAAATAAATAAATGAGAGGTTAATTAAATTAGTAAATAAGGAATAATTGATTAAAGGATTTTGCTGCTGATGCTATTGCTATACTTCCCCAATTATTTCATTTCATGGTGTAATTGATAGATTGCTGCAATTTGCAGTGTGATTCAAAGCTATACCACTAGTGGTTGGAACAAATGAAGCTGTTTCAAAAATAGCAGCCATGGAAGGTTAATGCACTTAGTCACTATTGTTGTTCCCTAGTAGGTGAGAATTCAGGAATAAGCTTTATATTGAAAAATCACTACTGGATTTGCATCTCTAATGCTCAATTAAGATATAGTTCTTTCAAAATCATCTTACCTAATATACATCTAATTTTAAGGAGGGAACACCAAATGCCAAACTAACAACTAGATTCCACAAAAAATTCCAATGGTAAAATTAAACCGTACCTGATGAAAGGAATTAGAAGCAATAGCAACATCTCTGCACCGGGCACCTATTGGCATAGCCACGAAAGAGAACCAATCATCGACATTTTGCTGTAAAACTAAGCTTGGCAAGAGAAAAAGGCTTTTCTTCACAATGTTCCCTCTCCCTCCATGAGTGGCCATAAACTTAGCAGCACCGGTAGCCTTGTCCCCCATGGTTGTTTCAAAAATGAACCTCGAATCAACCCCTGTTATGATTCCGAACTTATCTACAGCATCTAAGTTACCCAGCACCAACAAAGCACCCAAACAATCCACCGTGGCGCGCAAACCTGAGTCGAACGACATCGGCGTGGACGCAGCGGCTGAGCGCAAGGTGGCAGAGGTTGGAGACGGACTTGAGGGGAGGTGACGGTGGATTTGGGTCAGGTGGGTGCGGATTTTGCCGCCGTGAAGGATGCGTAGAATTTACGCTCAATCTCTCTGCCTTTGCTCATTGAATTTTGTGTAGTTTAAGTGTTAAAACAATCAATAGTAAAACCCTATATGGGCTGATTTTTTAAAAAGCTCAACATCGGTTTTAAAAAAAAAACCGGTGTTACTAGGAACTTACAACATCGGTTTTTTAAAAACCGATGTTGTCTATGTTTTGAGTGTTCACACGACATCGGTTTTTAAAAAAATCGATGTTAAATTTCTTCTGTTAACATCGGTTTTCTTTAAAACCGATGTTAACAATGACGTTTTATTTACAAAAATGTCACCGCGTTCTTGTTAACATCGGTTTTATAAAGAACCGATGTTATACTGACGATGTTAAAAGCTGTTTTTTTAGTAGTGGGATATCTATCACCAATAGATCACAGGTATATACCACCTAAGTTAATTTAATATTACACCTGAATAAGATTTTAGAAGTTGCTCTTCCTGCGCTTGAGTGTGTTTTATTATTATTATTATTATTATTGGAAGGTGACTTGAATTAGATTATCACAAAATATATTTTTAGATAAGGGTAAAAAGCTATAAAAATGATAAAAGTTTACGAGTTATCTAGAAATTCTAAAGAGTCAAAATTCTAACTACGGTAAATTAAAAACAAAAATATCAACTATAGTTTTATTAATTTTAATATAACATTAACCTCGCTAGGATTATTTAAATTACTGACATGATTAATATTTTAACTTTATTTTTATGTTAATTTGGTCTTCTATTTTTTATATTTCTTTTTTGTGCTTGAAATTTTGTTATTGAATTTAGGGCATGCTTATTATCATCTCAAGATAGACATTGTCACTTCTATTCAACAATTTTGTATATGAAATATTATTTTCTCTTTTATTAATCAAATTAATAAAAAAACACAGATAATTCAAATCCAACTAATTGGATGTCCATATATAAAAATTCATAAATAGAAGTCATTTAAAGAAAAATTGACCTTTTAGTTCGATCAAATAAAGTAACAAAAATGTCATACTTGACTTACATGACTTATTTGTCATTAATGACATTAATTCGCGCAAAATATAAATTCCTTAGTATATTAGATATAAGTTAGTAAATAAAATTAGGGATTATACACAATTAACAAATTCAAAACTTAGGACCCGTCTGAGAGGTCGTAAATGTTTATTTTTTTATAGAAAAAAATTCAATTTTGAAAATAGAACTACTTTAAATAAAAGGAAGCTTAAATATTTCTTAATTTAATTTTAAATTCATTTAAAATAAAAAATATTTCTAGTGTTAAACTTTTAGAAGTTGTTTTTATTTCTTCTAATATTTTATCCATCATTCTTCATCACTTACCTAATTCTCTCTTCTCTTGTTTAGGTTTCGCTAGATGTAACAAAGTTGGTTAGTTGATCAACTCAACTGGAATTCGCCCAATAGAATCTCAGACCTTGCCTTTAAGTTTTGATCACAAATAAAATCTAAGCTTTTTTTTTATAGCTTGATTTGAGTAGGGGTGTTGGCGGATCGGTTTGGATCAATTTTGATCAAATTTAGGATCCAACCCAATCAAATTTGATCGGTTCGGTTTTCAGAAAAAAAAATTTTAAAACTCAATCCAACTCGCTCATGATCGGTTCGGTTCAGTTCAACGGGTTACCCATTTAATTTTTTTTCTTAAAACTACTATTTTATATCATGATTCTTTCAAATATCCAATATAATTAATACAATATTATCAAATGTATGAAAGTAGTAAAATTGATTCATTTAATACCATCAACATAATATTCTAAAATATACATTTTAATATAAATTAAAATAAAAAAAATTCTTGAACAAGAATTACTATAATAGTCTGAATCACAACTATTTCTTATAAACTAAGCTTTGCTATAACCAAATTTGTTGTATCCAGATTTGCTGAAACAAATAAATGAACAAAATATGATTCATTAATATTATAAACACGGTAAATAAAATATGAAAAAAAAGGTGAAACAAATAACAATATACTTGAAAATAATACATTAAGAAGTTTCAGCACTTGCAGTTTCAACACTTGGAGACCTAATGTTAGCAGTATTTAAAGATTCAATTTTTTTTGCTTCATTTATTTCAACTTGTAAGACATTAACATTTTGCTTAGTAGATCTAAACCAATTTTGGACACAAATGAGAGTTTCAACAATAGTAGGTTTTAAGGAATTACGAAATGAATCTAGAATTCTACCCCATATACTAAATGGAGATTCAGATGATACACTAGATACATGAATAATCAATATATCTCTAGCCATACAGGAAATAATATAATATTTGGATATCTTTAATTTCCACAAATTCAAAATGTCAAACTCAGAATGATCATCTTCAACATCATCCTCCAAATACCTATCAAACTCATTTTTTTGTACCTCACCCTGCTTTTTCTTGATTTTCATTCTAAATTCATCATCCCAATCATCATTCTTATCACCTTTGTCATCATTATGTTGTGAAACCATGTTTGAAGTCAATGTACTAGAATTAGCCGAATTACTACTAGAATGAGAAATGAGATGTTCTAGTACATATTGTTGAATCAATTTCTGAATGAGTTCTTTTCAATTTTTTCATCATGTCCATGATCTTCTCAACACCATACATACGATTAAAACAAAAATGAATGTACTCACATTTATAACAAGGATCAAGGAACATAGCAACAAGCAAAATGTAATTAATTCCATCACTTTTCCAATATTTGTTAAACTTTAACTACATATTTGTTGTCATCCTTTGTATCACTATGTAATCATTATGGGGAGAAATAATTTTTTTAATTTTTAATTTTTAATATATATAAATAATAAAATTTATATTATTATTACGGGTTCACGGATCGGGTCAACAAATCTATAAATCTAAACCCGTGACTCAATCCGTACATGATCTGTTTTGATCGGATCGGTTCGATATTGATCCAAATACATAAATGACCCAACCTAAATAATTCGGATTAGTTCAGATTCACGGATGATGCATACCCGTGAATACCCCTAGATTTGAGTTTAACCTGAAAAAATAAAATATATAGATCAAGTGTCTAATGAACCTATTTCTCGTTTTAAAGACCTAAATTAAGTATTATATTTTTACCCAATCAACAAAAATTAGCTAGGACTCATATTGAGCCTATGACTGGCTCGTTTTAAACTCATTCAATGAAATATAGGACTAATTAAACTTTAAATTTTAAGCATAAATTAAATTTGAGTTTCTTTAGCATAATCTGATGAGATGATCTCATTTAAGCTTAACTCGTATAAAGTCTGACAAACTAGTATTTCGTCGAGTTTGTGTCTTATTTTTTCCCTGCCTTACAAATCATACATTAATTTTGTTAATCGTTACTTTAAGGAAATAAATAATGAGTGAAATATTTTTTTATTTAAAATCAATATAAAAATATATCAATATTATTAAATATTGTATATGTCAATAAAAATGATAATGATTAAAAATCAATAGTTTTCTTTTTAATTCAAGAGGAAATAAAAAAAGGAAAATTCAAGCTTAATGTTGAGATCACGAGCTAACAATTTATTATGTCATAATAACTTTGACTGAATCAAACCCAACCTAAAATTAATTTGGTTTGTAACAATTTAAATTAAGACAAATTAACAACTTCTTTTATATATAAATCTAACCAATGACAAACAAAAATTGTGGTTTTTTTTTATAAGTCATCGATTAATTTAATTTAAACTAAAATAAATCATTTTTCTTAAAAAGTAACGTTTTCGAAATACTTTATAGTCATAAATTATAGGACTAGAACTCAAAATTATAATTAAAGATAATCAAGTTTATTGTCATTCGAGCGAATAAACTTTTTTTTGGTAATGTGAGCTAATAAACTTTGAAAAGCAACAAGTCGTTTGATTAAAAAACGAAATGGAAGGTATCTATTTTTTTGTGTGTGTGTGTAAGGTATAATCTTTTAAATTAATATATTCTACAAGTCGGCAATCTAGATGAATGTATTTAATAAGATAAATCGAGGCAACAGCATTGGCTAAATTTAATACACTAAATTTATATTTCAATTGACTTTTAATCAACCATCATGATGTTGGGATATCGAGTAATAACATAACAATTGAGATAAAGAAAAAGGAGAGAAATAAAAGAAGAAAATAACACACATAATTTATTTTTATTCATTCAATATGAACTATATTCAGCTATTTATTATATTTTCTCACACACTCGTATAATTACACTAAGATTACAAAAAAATATATAAATTTAGAAACCCTAAATATCATAATTATTCATGGCCTAAACCCAAACTACAAATAATAAACTATGAGACCAACAACAATACTAATTCTCAAAAAAAGTTCTAAGAACACTCATCTCTAGTCTCCACTAGAGAGACTCCCTTGGGTTCTCGTCTGCTCATCAGAAAGTGAGATCCTTATGAATATTTATTAACGGCACAGTATAAGTCATACCAACAGTTAAGTTTATTTGTTTAATATGTACATCTTGTAATATATATTAAAAAAAATGTGGTAATAGAAGCATATATGTGAAGATTAACCAAATAAACTCACGGTATACTTTTTCAACTTTCCTTTGACTTTAGTGACTCCCCCGGCCCCCTAGTTAGCCCCTAAGATTCTTCCTCCAATAGTGTTTTAATACATTTAATGTTATAATTGAAAATCATGCTTGATTGAGGCAAAGAGCATTAGAAGTAGACTTTTTAATACATTTTTAATCTATTCTTTATTATTCAGTTGACATAAACATTTATGAAGTTATATCTGATATTCATCAATAAAAAATAAAATCTACTATCATTTCAAAAACTTTAATAAATTTAAATAAACGATAAAGCATGTATTAAAAAATGCCTCATTAAACTTTCAGGTGATTACTTTATCTCTTCAGATTAGCTCAATTATATTTTTTTCTTTCCATAATCCTTTTTTCATTCTCTTATTTTCTGTCCTTTTTCCAGGTAACAAGGCTATTAAATTGAACGGTAACCGGCTTAGTGGGTTGATAAGAAACAGGTGTTGCTTTAGGAGAATGCCGACAGTCGCTATCAAAGTGAAATGTGGCCAGAGACAGACTGTGACCCGATGCCAATTTCGTCGCTGGTAGCACTCGTATCAGTAGTAATAGTTTTTCTTCTTCTTCTTCTTATTATTAATATCTCATGAGATGTGAGATATTTTTCTACTTGCACACTACAATTCATTATCTAGTTTTGACTTAATTATTAATTTATTTTTTAAATTATTTTAAATAATTTAACTTGGTTTCAATTTTTTTAAAAGACTTAATTTAATTTTAAGTTTTTTAAAATAAATTAATTTAATCTTTTAATTATTTTAAATATTCAATTTGATAATCAAATTTTTAAAATTTAATAATCAAATTGATTTATTTTTAAAAATTTGAGGATCAAAGATTTATTTTTAATAACTTGATAATTAAATTAATCCTTTTAAAAAATCAGGATTAAATTGATTAATTTTTAAAATTTAAAGATTTTTTTAAAATTTAAGAATCAAATTCAACTGTTTAAAATAATTTAAAGATTAAATTGATAATGAAAGGCTTTTGTTTTCATCGAAGGAAATGGATAGGATGTCATGTCTTGATGTTGGGCATAGGCTTTTAGGTTCCATCATGCAGACAACAAAACCTATTCTCTATTTCATTTCAATTCCTTAGATTGACCAATCTGTCTCTCCAGACATTATCACAACTATAGTTTTCTTATACCACAGTCTTATTGTTAATGTAATAAAAGAAAGTGTCTTACAGTTTTTTAATAAAAACTAGATTACATGATTAATATGGGAAGAAATACAATAAAACGATAAAAAAAACAATTCATTCACTGATTATTCTTGAAGTTTCAAGAAATTATACAAATTAACTATTCAACTTTTTCTATTTTTACACTAATAATTTTTTTAATTGTTTAAAAATATTACATTGTGCTCCTTTATAAGAGAGACTATTATACGGTAAATGTTAAAAATAACACAGGAAAAATTTATGCATATAATTTTCCGAAACTTTAGGACGGATTAAATATAATTTACTCTCTGAATATCCATGCTCACGATCAATTTGATAGAATCAATCCACAAAAAAAACTACTTTCAAATAATAAGAAATCCAGTTATTGAACTCACACACTAACATTTACATATCTTACACGATGATAGCCTAAGTAAAAAAATCAAAATAAATGTATGATACATTTTATCTAGGAGGTAATAGTTGTTTCATTTACATATCTTACACTATGATAGACAAATTAAGTTATAAATCAAACTAAATGTATGATAGATTTTATTAAGGAGGTGATGGTTGTTATGAATTGAGTAATTTGCCAAACGATTCTTCACCAAATTAATTTCCGCAATAGAGAAGGAATCTAAATTGTCAAATATCTACAATTTCACAAACATGATTTGAAAAGTATAACACATGATTCAAAAGTTAAGATATGAGAAAGAAATCTTTCTCAAAGGATTGATCGATCAACAATGATTGCATGGATGATATTTAACATATGTTTCATGACAAAATAACTACGCCCAATGTTATCTCTTTATTTATGACACTATAAATGAACACAAAATTAACCAGATTAAAAAAAAGCATAACAAACAAAAAATCAAAGAAAAGTATATAACTAAAAACTTACCCATCACCATCAGTTGATACATATTTACAACTATATGATCAAATAAATGTATGAATATGCCACAGTCAAATATATTTAACAAAGTAAAAGTTTTATAAATATTTCTAACAAATTCCTTATCTAATTTATCTCAGTTGTTTCTAATTAACAACCCTCCTGTTATCTTTAACATACTTAATTTTCTTAGTTACATATTTCTTTCGTATCTCTAATTTAATTTGTCATAGATTTTTTTAAGAGAAATTATCATTAATTTAAAATAACCTTATATTTAATTATTATAAATTTAAAATATAATTAATAAATTTTAACAAATTTTAGTCCATCACATAAAATTATTAAAAAGAGAGTGTCAAAAGATAGTGACGCAGGATTCTTGTTATGTTTATCATATATGATCTGTGTACGTATATGAAACCTTAATCATTGTTACAAAAGAAATTATTGTTCAAGTTGCACAGTATAATTTCACTTCTTCTCTTTCATTTTCTTTATCCCGTATGCGAACCATTTTTCAGCTCCAATGATTAGCCGACACATTCAACTGTTCCTCGATCTGGCGTCTGTCTTAGAGATGATGGAAAGCAAAATATTATTTATGGGTTTTTGAGGCTCTGTCCTAGATAACAAGTTCAAATAAAAGAAGAGCCATTTTATTTACACGCTAAACTTATATAATAAACTTGCACACAAAAAAACAAAAAAACTTTTATAATAAATCATGCATAACAAAGAGAGAAATAAAAAATTGAGATGAATACAAAACACAAAAGTTTTTAGCTTGATTGGATTCTAATATACATATATATATATATATATATAATGGCTTGTTTTTTTTTTTTCCTTTTACGCAATTATTATTGAATATTCAAAATCAGGTCTAAATAAAACTATAATTTTAACAAAGGGTGTTTTTTTTATTCTATTCAAACTGTTAATTTTTAAAATTAAATAATAACCTAGAAATTATATTAATTTTAATCAAAATAAGAATGACAATAATATTATTAGTATGATAATAAGTACTTGTACTCATTTTTATCAAACATATTTTCTAGATGAAATTCCCTTTATATGTTAAGAGCTAAGGTTTGAATATATGATATATATATATATATATATATATATATATATGACTGAGTGCATAAATAAATTAACATGAAGTTATATTAAATTGATTAATTATATTGATTGAATTCAAACTTTGAATATACAATTAAATTGAATACTAAACAAAATTTAGAGTTTGAACTTTTCATGAATGATGAATTTATCAACTTGAGTAAGATTATCATTCACAAAGATAAATGTAATCTTAGACTAAAAAATATATGTAAATTATAAATTTAATTTTGATATAATATTAGCATAAAGATTTTTTCATTATCTATAGAAAATATTTTAAATATTATTTTTAGATTAATTATTTCTAACTATTTAAAAATTTAGCTTCTATTATTGAGTTAATTTATTTCTAACTCTTTTTTTCCTTGGAAAATGATCTACTCCTAAGCTTTGATAAATGAGACATAATCAATTTTAGTGTGTAATTGGCTTATTTTATTTTAGAAAAATAATTCCTTTTTATCAATATTTTTTACTTTTTCAAAAATGAATAATTATTTTCTATATTTAAAGGTGAGTTAAACATACCCACGATCGTGACAATAGAATAGTTGGAATCTACCCAACTATCACTTCCTACATTGCCAATATTTGCCGATAGTTTCGATATTTCCAGAATGTACAAATAATCAAGGTCTAGTTTGAGCTAGCTGTGAGTTTTGGATTTTTCTTTTTAAATATGATTTTCAATCCTAAATGTACTCGAATAAAATATCATTTACTCAATTGATGTAGTTTTAAATAGAATTCTCATTGTTATCATTCTTACTAATGCCACTATTTCATATCAATGGCCACTATTTTATATTATTATTGTTAGGGTTGACAATGAATTTTAGCTAAAAATTGAAGTTATTAAATAAGTAAACTGAACCTAAGTTATATATAGTTCTATTCGTTTTGATTTATGAAGTAACTTTATACATTATAAGAATTAATTTCAGTTGAGTGAAGATTTCGTGAGAATTATTATAAATTTTATGATACCTGACTTTAATTTATATAAATAAAAAAATAAATTGACTTTATGTATATAACACATTCCATATGATAAAATTCATATAATTTTCTAATTAATTTTATTTCTGCATGAAACATTAAAAAGTATGTCCTATAATAATAATTTTAAATTGAATCGAGTTGATTCACCAATAAATCAACAAAGTTAATGAGAACCTTTTGCAAACTTAAATTAAATTGAGTTTAAGTTAAAATAAAATATCAAATTCAAGTCAAGTTTTAAACGAAATTAATTTTTATAATTCTCTAGTTGAACTAAACTAAATTAAATCAATTTGACTCAATTTTTAATCCTAATTGTCGTCATTCTCACCCTCATTACATTTCGTGACCAACATCAAGGCTACTATTGATGTTTGTTATTCCATCAACTTAATAAAAATAACTTTTGTTTTGTGAAGCGAGGGGTGTGATTGATGTGGTTTCAATATAAAATTTGAAAATTAAAAACTAATTTTAATTTTTAAAATTTAAAACAAATTTACACTAACAAGACTTTAAATACCTGTTTTTATGCCACCCCTCGTTACAAAATTTGAATATCAATTTTATAAAAATATAGGAAGAAATACTGCAAAACTAGCTACACGCACGCCCCCAAAATCCAACAAATATTATAAATGAATAATAATTGTACATGAAAATAATTAATTAGTGCATAATTTGAAAACTAAAACATTAATAAAATTATGAATATAGTTAATCATCAATTACTTTTAAAAAAATTACATAAAGTATATCTATATCATTTATGTCGACTCAAGATTTTATGAAGAACGCATAATGAATTCTAAAGCTTTAGGTAGTCACAATGTAGACATTCACGAATAAGTTACTAAAAAACACAAGAAATATGGGCTCCATGGCTCATAAGTGTATGGACTAACTAAGAATGTCTTCAGGGAAAGAAAGTGAGAATTGTTACTTTGATTGATGTACACTTGTTAAAACTTCAAAAGAGCTTTGAGAAATGTAAAGCCATCATGATGAAGCATTTTCCTTGATAATGACTTGGTAACTAATTTCCCCCTTACTCTTCCTTTGCTTCTTTGCAATTTGCTTATCCTTCAACAATAGCTACTGGTGGGTTAATGACTTAATGTTATCGAAAATATTCTCTCTTGTTTCTTTCTCCCTTTTATTTTGACTTTTTAAGATTTGGTTGGATATATGGTGGTACAAAAGTAGTATTTTTTTATTTCATCTAAGCATACATGCATTCACCAGGCATCTTATTGTAATTAATTGTTATTAACTTTTTGTTTTGGTAATATATACGTAAATCGTAATTTTGTTCTATATAACTCTTATGAAATATGAACACGGTGACACACAGATAGCTTTTAGGTCACTAATTAATACTTAAAACAAATTTTATGATGAAACAATTGCATTTAAGTATTACAAACATTATATTAATGGAAATAGCACTTACGATTAATGTGAAATTAATTACCATTAATATATGACAATTTTTTATTATAACATTATACTTATTATATTTTCCTTTGGTAAAGAAACTTATTATATATATTTGAATTTGAGACATGGTGAAATAACTTTACAAATTTAGAAAATTGACCATTATATAATTAAGAGTTTAATTTTTATGCATTAGTCTGTTCAAATATTAGAAATCATCCTTAATTTTATTTTTTTAAAATTATTACAAAATTAATAATCTTATATTATTTTATATCAAATTAATATTTTAGATATGTTTAATTTAAATAACCCCCTAAAAAAGTTATTTAAGTAAAGTTCCCCAGACATGCATAGCCGACCCAAGTCTCCAACATGTAATTATTTCTCATCTATCAGTAGGTGTACAGAATCAGTAACGAGATCTGAACTTAATTAATATTTTATGTAAACTATATAAATATTTCCAACACTAGACTGATTCTATTGAATTATCTCTCTAATTAAGTAGGTAAACCATATACATGTGGCCATCAAAATTGACGAAGGTATAATGCAGTGCATACGTCATGTTCTCACTAGAGAACTAGAATTGACAGTAAGGACAAAGATCCACCAGTTTTTAAACAATTGCAACCCTGATCCTCACGCAAGCTATAAAGCTCGGTGATTGTAAAGATTCTTTTTAATATTTTTTTCAAAAGCACTAACAAGTGCTCTTAGCAATGATCATTACGAATTTTCTTTTTTTCTTTTTTGGGTAGTGTTAAATTAATTTTGCATTATTGTTAATTGAGTTTAATAAGTATCTCGCTCCGGTGACCCTCTTCCTAAAGACACATTTTGATGTCCCCCTTTTCTGTTGGATTCCCATATCCCTCTTTAATTTAATGAAACCAACTGAAACATAAATTATAAAAAATGCTAAATATGATCATTTGATCAGTCTGCAACTCACAGTAGTGTGTAAAGATTTAGTTTAGGATGGGCTAATTTTCGGCTTGCGTGGCGTTTTATTTATTTATTATTGTTTTATTCTCTCAAGGTTGCAGTCTATGTATGATTCTGTAATGGATATTAAGGTATATATAAAAAAATATTTATCTCTGTATATATAAAAAATATTAGTCTTAGCTTCCAAGTAGAAGATCATACCTTAAGATCATTTTATTATAAACATCTCATTAACATTTTTTAATTTTTTTTATAACATCATAAATTCTATTATACTTATATATATTTTTTAATTTTCTCTCAATGTTAAATAGATTTTTGAGTGTTGATGAAATATTTTTCTTAAAAATTAAATAATGGATATATATATATATATATAGTTGATTAAAGGGGGTGTAGCTTGGGAGACATTATTGTCTGAGTTTTTATAGAATATTGAGGACTGTTGTATAGGATTTTTATTATTTGAAAAATCACTTAATAATCAGAATATACGGAGGTTGAATATATAATAGAGAGGTGCAAACCCTGCCACTTAATGGCGTTAAGGTGCAGTTAGGGGATTAATAAATTTAAATTTAAATTAATTAGTAACTTGAAACTCATTATCCTAGCTAGTTAACAAGATTTACGTGGGGGACAAAAAAGATGACAAGGAATGAGAACAGGAAATTTAAATAATTAAATCCTTTATACATATTCTAAATGCTACACCATAGGTTAATCGTCAAGGTAAGAAGCATGTATACTTTCTTAACCACTTGCCCAACCAAATTTAGGTGCTTATATACAGTAACAATTTTATGTACACAAACTACGTTTGTATGGAGATTAAATTTGATAAATTAAATTTGTATGTACCTAGCTATTTTCTTAATTTATATGTTAAGAGCTGGGAATGGCTCATGGCTCTCTATTTGAGGATATTGGTAGACAGCGTGCAATTAGCTAGATGGAAACCCACAACCACAAGAACAGAGAAAGTATGCTGTTGCACTCTTATTACGTTCAATGATCATAGACTACGTATAACATTATTCATCCTTGTTTGTTGTTGGTCGGTCATGCATGTAGCAAATATGTCAACGTGAATAGGAGAAGGGATTCTCTTTCATTCCCCAAACGATTCCTGTCTATGAAACAGTAGTGATTCCCAACAATGCAAACAAAAATGGAAAGGCTCTTGCCCGAAAGTAATTTCGCTTTCAACTATTGAGGCTGTGGCTGTTCTTTCTTAAGCCATATATATAATATATAGTTTTATTTTTCTGAAAAGGTATATGTGCTTGTGTAAGTTTGTTGAGACAACAAGAAGTGAAAAATGTTGACCAATGAGCGTAAATGAAGACGAACTTAGGGGAAATTTATATTTAAATAATATCAAGGGGTAGGGTACTCATTCATTAAATTTATTAACGTTAGAGGACCATTACAAGACCTTTATATATTCAATGATAAAATTGAATGACGAAGTTGTGGCAGACACTGATTGTGATATATATTGACCTCTCTGCAGCATGGTTTGAAGCTCGGCGAACCAAGTCTGAAGGACTGACACTACTTGTCACAGGTACAAATTAACGCCAGAGAAAATTTTTGGAGACATTGACCGTACTGCCATAAAAAAAAATAAAATTTACCTGAATGTCACACGAGCGAAACTAAATATCAGACTGCCACACGGTATAATTCGCTGGCCAGTCCAGCGAACTACGTAATGGACACCTGGCAGGCAGGGGCCTAATTCGCTAGGGGGCCCAGCGAATTAGGGGACACGTGGCAGAAATGCAGTAATT
>CM023944.1:7866555-7939408 GCA_013407115.1 Glycine latifolia | reverse complement strand
GTTTTGAGGTGTTTATTGCTGTGCCACGTAATTCGCTGGGGGGCCCAACGAATTACTGCATTTCTGCCACGTGTCCCCTAATTCGCTGGGTCCCTTAGCGAATTATGCCCCTGCCTGCCACGTGTCCATCACGTAGTTCGCTGGACTGACCAGCGAATTATGTCGCGTGGCAGTCTGGTATTTAGTTTCGCTCGCGTGGCATTCAGGTAAATTTTTTTTTTTTGTGGCAGTACGGTCAATGTCTCAAAATTTCTGATACGAGGATGAGTAAAATATACAAATTTCAAATAAAAAAGTGTAATTAATATTCACACTATTAAATTATTTAATCAATTGATCATAATGAGTTTGTAAGTAAAACAATGAAAATTTCTTCATGATAAGATTAAAATAAGCACCACTGTTTAGAAAAAAAAGAGGAAAAAAGAGTTTTCTGTGTGTACACGTTACGTATTATTATAGGCAAAATGTAAAGTATCGGTCAAGAGTTGAAGGCAAAAATAAAAAGAAAAAAATTTAATGTACAGCCAAAATGTCTATGCAAAACTTAGAAAATAATAAAAAATATAAGTATCATAAATTTTTTAATGTGATAAAAAGAGATAAAAAATATGATATATTGTTATGATACTTAAAATAATAAAATGTTCATTATTTTTCTTCAATCAAAGACTGACAATGTTAGTGACGACTTCAAGGTCATCACAATTATGTTTGTGTCAATCAAAAAAGAAGTTGTTGTATAATAGCATTATTTTATGGTAAAGATAAATTCCATTAGCGTTGCGTAATAGTGTTGATTAAACTGCCGATTACGCAAACACTAAATGATGAGAAAAATGTAAAAAAATAAAAATAAAAACCGCCAATGGAGGTAATGCGTCTTCATTCCCATCGCCAACAATGTATAGAAATGAACAGAATCCTTAACCTAGCTATGAATACATCATCAACCCAGCAGTGCAATCACACTATAGCAAACAAACACACACTGCAACAAATAGAAACCCAATCAAAATAGAAAAGCCACACAATGTCCAAACGTGCATTGGCCATAACAAAACTCACCGTTGTTCACAAATTGGTAAGCGCACCAATCGTAATGTATTACTTTAATGAATAAAGTGTCACGTCTCAAAGGACTCGTGTAATATTCTGTAATTGATACTAAAATCACTAATTAAAACTGTAATAACAACCATTTAAGATGAATCATAGCAAAATTGAAATATAAAATCACTAAAACTTGTTTTTAGAATTTTATGGAGCAATCAGAGTGCGTAGGAAAATTGAAGTAAACTAGGAAAGGAAATGTTGTTGGAATTGAACCACATAAGAATCTCATTACATGTAATTAAAATCTTAGATCATATCTCTAATTCAACACACGCTAGATCTTCATAGAGTTCTCAAGTTATAATTCCTTAGGTAATTGAGATTTAATTTCTATATTAAATCTCTACTTCCTTAATAGATCTAATCTATAAATTAGGTTAAGAGAAGAGGATTGCAAGCATTGATGAACCGAAATCCTATCCCTAAATATCAGATTCATCGTAATTCTACTTCATATATGGAATCAGAACATGTTTCCAACATAAAATAATTCATAGAATCAAGGTTGATCAAAGCCAAGACAGAGATTAATTAAGGCACAAAAGTAGAAAATTGAATGCATTGAATAGAAAATATATTGAAGATTTACAAAAATTGCATTATTATTATTATTATTATTATTATTATTATTATTATTATTATTATTATTATTTCACATGTGATGTATTTTCTTGGACATTTTTAATACTCGATCGGTGGGTCTTATCTTTATATGATGAAAAAAGAGAGTACGAGATATAAAGTCGTTGGCCTAATGTGACTCTTAAATAAGATTAAGAGTGAACTTCTTTTATGATTTTTTTTGAAGGAAAATAGAGGAAAATGAATGATAAGGATTTTTTTTTTAATTCTACCTCGTTTGATTAATATTTTTTTGAAGAAAATTAGAAGAAAAATAAGGAGGGTTAATTTAAACCCCTCCTTGCTATTTTTACCTCCCTTCTAATATTAAAGGAAATTTAAACATGTGAGAGAGTAATTTATAATTTTTGAACTATACTAATTAAATTTTATTAAAATCTATTTTTATATGAATAAGATAGTATATTATTATTATTATTATTATAAAAAAAGATAGTATATATTATCCAAATTATCCGTTCCCTTCTCTTGTGAAGTAAATAAAAGGACCTACCTTCCCTTTCCTTACTTTACTTTCCTTCTCTTGAAATAAATAAGAAAATTTTCTCTTTTCCTCTTTCTCCTTTAACAGGAAGACATGCATATCAATTCAGGATAATGGTAATAAATAAAATTTATACATAAAAGTTCACATTATAAATTTTAAAATATATGACATAAAATAGCATATGTTAGTGTTCAATAATATGTTTAAATAGACAAAGTAAAATATTAAAATCTTAATATATGAATATCATTTTACTTGAGGACAAATAAAACCAAGACAGGCAACTACATAAAAAGTATTTATACAAATAATAATTTTTTTATAAATAAAATAAGAATTTAATTGAGGGTATTTTATTGTTAGTGTAATTTTTTTACAATATTAATTAATCGTAACTAATGTTTAGTATGACATTCATAATAATTATTCTACAAGTCAATAAAATTATAATAGTAATAATTGTAATTGCATAATAATGTAAAAACTATTTACAATATCACTGTAAAGACTATTTACTATTTATTCTATTTTTAATTAATGGTAAATACAACACCACTACTTAATTCTATTTAATTTCTTATTCGAAATCTCAGTTTTTAGAAACAAATTAAAGGGCATAAGTTTTTCCCTAAACCCTAATTTAAAACTTTCAGATAAACTATTAAACCCTAAAAACACCTTTCTAATGTAATGGATCGGATAATCGAACATGCACAAGCAGACCCCACCTCTGTATCGCTTTATGATAACGAACGACGCACGTTACGTATATCGTACGTAAATGATAAGTGTAAACATGTGGTGGATCAAAAGACAACAGAGCTCCATTTTTACCCTTCTATCAAACTGTTGTAATTCATTCATTGATTATTTGATTTATTTATCATAGTTTTATCGATTCCTTACTTCTCTGGTCCATAAGTTTTAACCTCTTTCGATAAAAAAAATAAAAGAAATATATATTCTTTGTTCATACTGTTTATTATAATAATGGTAGAAAACAATGATGGTTGGCATACTAGACAATTAATTATAACTAGCTAGCAACCTTGCTTAAATAAGCAAACACCAAACCCCATAATAACATATGCACGGCCACTGAACACATTGCCATTTATAGTAAACTGATTATTGAATTATTGATAATAATTTTACCATTTCCATACTTCTGGTCAATAACTTTTAACGTCTCTTCTGATTAAAAAAAAAAAAGAAGAAATATTCGTGCTCTGTTCATAATGTTTATTATAATAAAGGTAGAAAACAACGATGGTTGGCATACCTGACAATTAATTATAAGTAGCAACCTGGATTAAATAAACAAAAACCAAACTGCATAATAACAGATGCAGGGGTACTGAACTTATTGCCATTTATGGTATGCTGATCTCGCTATATTACTTTATATGATGAAACGGAATCAGCTAAATTGTGGAAGGGACAACGTCCACGATCGCTTCCATATTATATTGATTTTTAATTAATTATTTTTCTTTTTATGTAATGACACTATGACTGTCATGGCTGTTGCTGATGCTTATTATTAATTTATGCTGTAAAATTTATAATTAAATATGCAATTTACACTAAAATAATTTTAATTCATTATTATAATTAAATAGTTTTCATTTCATTATAATTAATAATTAATTTTTATCTTTTATGCTTATATATAAAATAGACAGGTATAGCTTGTTAATGAACTTTTCTAAAATATAAGTGGATAATGTGTGAATAAATATTTGAAGAGTTTGCTAACTTTTTTTTAGAGTAAGTACACTAGAAATTTATAATTACAATTATATATATATATATATATATATATATATATATATATATATATATAGTAAAAAATAAAAGGAGTAACTTACTAATTAATATATTCTTTGCTATATGAGAGTGTATGTTGACAAATATATTATTGTCTATAATTTTTTTTATAAATTTTAAAAAATGTTTGGTACTTTATTAAATAATTTCAATTTAACATATAATATACTTTTTTTAGAAGAAAAATATAATATACCTTTTAAGAATATAAGTAAGTGTTAATTATAAGATTATATAACTACAAATGTTCAATTTACCTAAAATTTGTTGTGTATGATCATTGATTAAATTTAAAATATTTAATGGCTAAATTAATATATATATATTACCTTGATTGTTGGTGACAAACTTTAGTAAAACTGAACAACAACAATAGGAAAAATATATACTCATATATATATATATATATATATATTCAATTTTTGATGTACAGAAATTAGGTATCAATTAATTTTGATTAAAATTAAAGAATGTTTTTATAGATAAAATCTATGTGACATAACTTTTAATTAAATGATTGATTTAGAATTTAAATTATCTAATTAAAATTAATGATTGGTATAATAATTTACGTAAGTTATATTGATTTAATTTGATCTTTTCCTCATGTACACACACGATAATTTGGATGAGTAAATAAAGAATTAAGAGCACCAGAAGTTCTACATTTATGCTTTGTACATGTTTTGATTTTTTTTTTTTAAATCATTTCTGAAATTTTTGAAATTATTTTTTTAAATTAAGACAATAATTCATGTCCTACTAGAAAATACATGTGATCGATCATTATTGTCCTCTAAAATTGAACTTATTAATGAATACAAAATAATGATAATAATTAAGCAAGAAAAATTAAATTTTAATCATCATGCATGTTGAGTTGTAATTTTTTTTTCTATTTTTATACATGTATGAAAAACTAGTATGGAACAATGTTTCGTCTCTATTGGTTCTCACCAAATTTCATTATCACCAAAAAAAAAAATAAAGCACTCGGTTGGCCGTTGTCATATTAATAGTGATCTTGACGAAATACTAAATGTAATGCGGGCTAGGTGAGCTGTTCAAATGTCGACGTACTGCATGTAGCACCCTTTTTAAAATCGACTTTGTATAGCTTATTTTTAAGACGGTTATTATAAAACCGACATTGTATATATCGTATTATTTACAAAATTGTCACCGTCTAAGGTTTTTCTGAAATCGTCTTAGATGATAAGTAGTAAAAGATTGCTTTGTAGTAGTGTCATGTTAATATATACTATATTTATTTTATGCTGAATATATAATTTTAATATTTTTCTTGTAATTATTATACACTAAAACAGTAAAACACCCATTTATTTTTTATAGTAATAAGCAGAATCACATCTATATATATTTTCCATATTGTGCAAAAATGATTTAAAATGCACATCATCAATTTGTAATCTCAGACAAAATTATTATGAAAAATATTATATAATAAATCACCCAAGGAGGAAATTAATATTTTCATTTACTCATTTTTTAATTTTAAATATTTCTGTTACATTTTTTTATTTTGAATATATTTTTAGTCCTTAAAATTTATTTTAGTTTTGATTTTCGTTCCTATATTTTAAATGTTTAATTTTATTTCCTATATTTGTAGGTCTTGGTTCTAAATAGTTTTATTCTATTTTAGTTTCTATAGTGTATTAGCAATTGATCTCAATGGTTGTCTTTTTTTTATTTATGAAACCACAAACATATTTTACAATAAATAATTTTGTTTAAGTTGAATAAGATCATCACGAGTGATTTTTTTAAATATTTAACATAATTGCATACTTAAAACTTAAATTAAAAATTACTAGTTAAACTAGAATAATTTTATATTTATCTTTTAAACAATACTAATGGTGTCATATTACTAGAAGTAGGATTAAAATAAATAAAAAATTCCTCTCTCTCCCCTTAAATTAAATGACACTTGCTATCTTATTTTAAAATACATAGTCCAGTTTTATGAGATATGAATATAGCTTTATCTTTTTCTATGACTTTTAATATCACCATTCACCCACAACTATTTTATAACTTGCATATTTTCTATAGCTTTTTTATTGATTTTAAAATTTCATCTAAAATCTTCATTTCATTTTTTAATGTCACAATTAATAGTAAATGTTTAAAACTAATTGTTACTTTTTTTAATCGGTAGGAATCAAAAGACAATATTAAAAGATACTCACACACTATATTCAAACAATTGAGTTAAAATTTACATTAGTTATTAATTATATAAAATATCACAAGAAAATAATATCTTAAAAGTTTATTTACTTTAAAATGAACTAAAATTTAATTTATATTTATTTTTATACGAGGGAAAGGTAAAGGACATTGAGTTTGATATGGTTAAGACTGAAAACATTAAACTATATTTTCTGGTCATAAAACTGCTACGTTGCCCTTCTGACTTTTTTTTTGTTAGGAGAAATGGCTAATCATTACTATCGTAGATCCTTTTAACAGGGAAATCCTCCACCTTCAAACCATAGGACATTTTTGTTGGTGCTATTCATGGTCACAATGGCATGTAAAGTCCAACCAAAATAGATTTTTGAATTTTTGATAGATCACAATACATTGCATTGCCCACGATTTGAAGAACACTCCCTCAAGAAACTTTCTTATTTTGATAATAGGATAACAAATTGCATTTCAGTTATGCAATTCCCGGGAATTCTTCTGTTAACGTATCTATCGATTTACATATGGTACTATCTTCTATATATCCCATTTACACTCTGGTTGGAGCAGCAAAAAGAGGAAGGAAGGAATGTGGGAAGAAGGGAAGTTCGTTAGAAAAAAAAGAATTATATCCTTGGATTGATTTTTTTTTTTTTACTGGATTATTTGATTGTTTGAAAAGTGGAAAGAAAGAACTAAAAAAACATGTGAGACCACGTATTTTATTTTCTTCTAAAAAATAGAAGAAAAAAGAAAAAAAATTATATTAAATGACTAAAATAACTTTATTTTTTGTATATTTATTTATTAGTATGGATATTTATGTTCCTATTTTACTTTTTATTCTTTCCTAATCCTACCAAACAACTAACAAAATTATTTCATTTTTTATTCGTTTTTCTAATTTTTTCCCTTTCTTTTCTTTCACTTTTTTTTTCTTAAAACAAACATACCCTTAATGTAAGAATAATAATAACTACATTTTAAATACATCATTGTGGGGTGCATTGAAGTAAAAAGAAGAAAGATAAAAAAGAAAAAGAAAATTATAGATGTGATAAAAAGAAATAAAGAAAAAATATGATACAATTAAAAAGAAGAAGAAATAAATATAGTTTAAATATTTTCTTAATTTAAAATAGTATTCTTATAACGATTTTATTGATTTTTATTACTTGTACATTCTTTTGTTACATATCATTTGGATTTAAAATGTTATTTCATCAAATAAAAAGATGAAGATGTATAAACATTCTATACTATTCGAAAAATTAAGAGGGAAAAAGAGGAAAAAGTATAAATATAATATATGATATAAACATTAATAGAGAAATAAATGATATCAAATGCATGCTTATGATATAGGTTAAATTAATTTCTAGATTTCTAAACTATTTGACAATTTTAATCAAGTCTTTGTTTTTTTAATTGACTACTTGAGTTTGTATTTATTTTTTAATTGATTAATTCTATCTATATGTTATTTCAACACAAGGACCTAATTAATATATGAACCCAATACTGTGAGTATTCTCACCCCTTTTCATGTTAGTATTTTCATCTCTTATAAGGTAGTATTCTTACATATGCAAGTCTAGAATTCAGTGCTCTCAACTAAGCTCCTTAATTAGTATTCCTACTCCTGCATGTTCACTTAAGTATTTATTCACAAGAGTCTTCGGGTTTCATCTTACAATAACTTTGCTACAAACTCACAAGTGATTTTGACAACTATTTTTGGGAACAACAGGTAGACGGAAGAATCCAACTAAAAAACATATACAGCTTCAAGAATCCAATTGAAAAAATAAAATAATTTAATAACCTAATTAAAAATTTTCAAAATTATCAAGAATCTCGACTTAATTTAACCTGTAATATATACAAGTGGCACTATGAATTTTAGTTAAAAATGATAAGTTTTTTCGATAAAATAGAATTTTATTGGAGTTGATTAGGATAACATTAACAAAACATTGTTGTGTTATTTAACAACTATGCACCGATTAATTTACAGGATGGTTGACGCTAGTGTCCATATATATCTAGTTAAAAAAACTTGTCAAATCCAAGTGACAGTTAACTCGTACACGTGAAGTGATGAAGGTGAAGATGCAGAACCAATCGTTCTAGCAAAAGCAAGAGTTAGAAGGAACAGAGACATTGCACGTTTGCACTGAGGTGAATCAGGTTCCTTGAAACCAAATCCTTTTGCATCTTGAATTCAGGAGAGAGACCCAAGTTCAAATTCAGAAGTAAAAATGAGAGAAGTCGGGGTATGGAAAGATGTGGCTATAGTGAGACACGTTTGATGGTTTGTGTATTTACAGTAAGTGCGTGTCCTTTTTTATGAAAATGAAATTGTCACTGTCATATATCAATCTCTTACTCCCTCTTGCGCCAATCACAGTCTTCCATTTGCCCAAAGAAAACCAGAAACCTTTATGGGTCACCCACCTCTCTCAGAATAATAGAGCGACAGACAGAGCAAGCTACACACACAGTATTGATACACAGACAGTCACTGATCCTTTAATATTATAGGAAAAAATCTCTCTTCCAAGGAGCTAGAAACCAAGATTGAAACAAGCCAAGATATGCAATTACAACACTACGTGTGGTGTGGTCAAATAACATCATCATCAATATTCCCATTTCCCCTTTCTATCTCTTTTCGTACGGCTCTTTCCACCAAAAGACTCGAACAATATCATGTTATCACATATTAGTACTTCCCATCTCAAACTCAATTTCATGAATTACGCAATCTTAAGAAGAGTAAAACATTTTGTACCAAAATAAGTTCAGAAAATTTCTCCTCTTACTTTATTCATCTAACCATTTACAATTAAAATCAGAGGAATTAAGAAAAAGACACACAGACATGATGATGAATACGAGAGTGATCAGTAGCACTGGCAGCCCCCGAAAGAAAAACCACAAGTGGCTGCTTACTGCTTATAGACACACACAAACCAAAACATAAAAGAGATCAATATTAATTTATACATACACATGACATAGAATAGAAACTTGGATCGAACCTAGTAATTCCACATCAAACCCTCGAAACCAGTGTCTTGTTCGGTGTCAAAACCAAAGGGTGGCTGATACATCCAAGCATCAAGGGAATCAACAAAAACAAAATCCTTCTTTAAGTCAACAGAGCCATCATCGGTGCTTTCCAAAGAAGGAAGCTCTATGATTTGGCACAACTCGTCAGAGGCAGAGGACAAGTCCATTGCGGAGACCAAGGAGGAGAGGGAGGAAGGGTCCATATGCGCCGCCTTCGCCGCCGCGGCTTGAACGTCGCGCGGCGCCAGCGAAGCCGGGCGGGGGAGCGAGTTGGTCAAGTGAGGGAAGTTGAGAATGGCAGCGGAGCCTTTGATGCTGAGAGCGGCGACGTCGTGCGCCCTCGCCGCCATTTCCGGCGTGGGGAATGTGCCAAGCCATATCCGCGACTTCTTCCTCGGCTCGCGGATTTCCGACACCCACTTCCCCCAGTTCCGCATCCGCACGCCGCGGTACAAAGGGTGTTTGCTCGAGTCCCCGCCGCCGCGAATGCGTTTTATCTTTTTAGTCTCCGGCTCTGTCGCTGTCTCTAACTTGTCTGTTGAAACTCTCATTGTTATTGGTGTTGTGAAATCGAGGGAGTTAAATACCGACAAGATTCTAGGAAGAGGTTGTTTTCATTTGGCATGCAAGTGAAGTGAAGTGAAATTCAATAGCTGTGAGTTTCTTTTCTTTTTCCTGGGTCGTTTCTCAATGACTCATACAACACTTATAAAGGTTCACAGAGGAGAAGAGGATGGACCCACCAGAGAGAAAAAAATGACTCACTCACCCGCCATAGCTTCTTCACTCGCACAGAGTTACAAGTTGGATGAAATTGAAATGATTTAGGAAGAAAAAAAATAAAGAAAAGATATGCAAGTTTCATTTTTATAACAAAATTAATATTCTAACGAACTGATATTTATTCATAAAAATCTTCTTCATTGGCCTCGCCACTGCCACGAAACATTTTGTTATGTTTGCTGCTGCAGCATCTTATTTACTTCATTCTTATCTTTTTAACCACACCCTCCAATTTTCACCATTCTTGCACTGTTCATATAACCCTTATCCTTTTTTTCTTGAAAGTTCCTTCCTTACTGCAATGCTCTTCTCTTCTGTTTCATTATCGTCATTTCCTTCTACTACCACCAATAACTTGCCATTTTGTTTTTGTACAATTTAGTATTTTACACTGTAAAAAAAGTACTACTGCTGGCTGCTACAGGTTTGCTTAGTCAAATTTAATAAGGTTGACCACGAGTGCCAAGGACGCTCTCCAGCTCCACTTGACCACTTGTGTACTTTTATATATTTTTGTTTCTCAATCTAGTTCAGGTTTTGTCTATGATAATTTTTTGCTTGCTATTTTCACTCTTTTTTTGGGGGGTGGGAAGGATGGGTGAAATTATGTGTTAGTTTGGCTTTGCATGTAGGTATATCATACGGCAAGTTTTATTATTAATTTGAACTACTTTTTCAATGTCAATACCTTATTTTATATAATATACATGTATATTTCTCTTCTCTCTCCATATCACATCAAAAGCTAAAAACAGTGGAGAAACCATATGGTGTCCCCGGCCCAGGGAGATGTCAAAACACCATTTTTTTTCATTATAAAGTTGTTTTTACTTCCAAGAGTTTGATTTGAGGCTCTCAATTCTTCCGTGTACGTCCAAGTCTCTAGTTAAAAGCAATTGTGTGGCATTTATACATGTTACAAGTCATTAATTCATGCTTCTTGTTAATGAACACTTAATGATTACTTGATTAGAAATACTGTACGTAATTTGTTGGAGAATGCTGAATTAGTATATATAATTCAGTAATCAGTACTCCGATCGGTCGGGTTTGTTAAGCTATTCTACTACTGATCGTGTAGCCAACCAATGCATGTGAGTGTTTTTAAACTAGATAGTCAGGGCCAATAATGATTTAGGTTTTTGGACCCTTCTTTTGAATATTTTTTCTTTCCTTTTTACCATGTATTTATTTGCCACTACTCGTAGAAGATGCAATAATTTCTTTCTCCTTGTTCCTACTCCTTTTCGGTTTATTACTATGCGATTAGATCCCTCTTAAATTGATGGGGCCAGCCAGTATTCCTAGGCAAGATTGTCCAACTCATGGTCTGTAATTGTCTCCATCTCATCATCACTCACATTTCAGACGCCACAGACGGTAATCTTATCGTACTTTTTTCCCCCCCCTCTCCTTCATTGGCAAAAAGTAGTTTTCAAAATAGTGAAAAAAATACTAACGAATGCTGTGCTATGAAAAGACAAAATTAATATTATTTCATATATAAAAAAACACACAATTTTATTGTACTTATATTGTCCTATGGGAATGAGACTATTTTGTTCCGTGTGCGTCCCAACCGCGTAACGCCTGTGTTGGCATGGCACTCATATGGTGCACTATAGGTATGTCCATCTTGTCACGTGCAATTTGTCAACACTGATTTAACTCTAATAAATGGATCAACCCCACACTAGCTTCAAAGTGACATTGCTTTGTCAAACATAATATTAAAGGCCCCATTTTCCTATTAGTAAGGTTAGACACGTAACAAATAATCCTTGTAATTTACAGCGCCATAATTGTATTATTGATCCAGTGGTGAAAATAACAATAACCCACAAAATATATGTCCAAGATGATAACTTAACTTTATACTTTATAGCATGTGGCACTACTAGGGGTTGTACATTTTATGCTTTACTAACGACGAAAATAGTAAGTCCATGGTGTTATTGTTTTATGCGTGTGCGTTTCCATATTTTCCCAAGTTTTGAGTAACCAAACGATGCTATTGTACCTCCAAGATGAGCTGTTGCCTTATGTGGTGTTCCTGTTAACTTGTTTTGGACTTGGACCCATGAAATGAGTTTTTTTTTTTTTTTTTTCAATCACAGTGTACAAGTACAAAAGAAAAACTCTAAGCACCGAACCGCAGCCACAAATGTTTTTTTTCCCATTAAATAAGAAAAACGATTAAAAAAAACCTTAAATGAGACATCTGGGGCACATTAAGGCATGGATCAGCGTAAGGTCCGACAATAAGGCCACCCAAGATAAGATCTTTGAGTTGGTGAATGCATTGGACTTCTGTTTCAGGATTCCTGTGGTTGTATTGAGAGGTGATCAAGAACAGTGGACAGGTTATTGTTTTGACTTTTGTGTTCGATCACAACTAATTGGATTGATTAAGAGGACACATTATATACAGAACCTGATGTTCAGTCTGTGATGCGACTTAGGGAGGCAATTAGCAAAGTTTCGATCGAGATTGATGAATCTTATTAGCCTATAATTAATTTTGAACTCTTTAATCTCCAACCCATCTCCACCACTCTAGCCAGCCACACCCACGTGGCCTAGATCGAGAGAATCATGAGAGTGAGTCTTCAAAACATATATAGAATACTCCTTTAACATCATCAAGGACTTGATCATGACGTGCATTTACTGAGAGCTTATAGTTAACAATCAAGCCACAAATTTTGATGGTGGTGATATTTATTTGTATTCGGAAGCTGCTGAATAGAATATGAACACATGTAATATGTATATATATAGTCAGCGGCGGATCTTCAACAGGGCGGGGCAGAGCCGTGGCCCCCCCCCAAAATGTTTGCTTAATAAACATGTTAATGTAGATTATTCAAAGTGTGGCCCCCTCACAATAATAATTAAACTACAATATGACAGTGAAGGAGATATAAGGTGTATTGAGTAATTAAAAGAAAAGAAAGATTACAAATTTAATATCTTCTAAGTGCTAACAAAAACTAATAATATTAATAATTAATATTTATCGATAAAAAAAAAATGAAGATATACTATAAAGTGAGAGGAGATTACATCAACATTGCTACGTGTATACTTTATGGGTTAATTTAACATCTCGTTTCTATACGGTATTGTATATTTAACATATCTGTTGTTTTTGGTGGGACTTGGGTAGAAATCAGTATCAATGAGGTGAGAGCATATCTTTGTCATAGGCACTATGTTTAGCCTTGTCTCGTTTGATTGGGGTGCTGGTTATTGAACTCTTTATTTGTAAGTCTACCGTCTATGTACCCTTTTCCCGTGGGTCGATTGCCACATCTTGTGTCGTTTGATCCTGGGGTGCTTATTTATTTATTTATTTTGCATTGAAACGGGGCCCAAGGCCCAAGAAAAGGATTACACAAAGAATAGTTCTAGAGGATTTATTCCCTACAATATCAGCAGTTAACAGATGCTCAAAAAATGAGGTTGTAGCTGGAAAACCATAGACCAACCCTCCGTATTGCACGCATAATCAGCCAATCTATCTGCATATTTGTTGACTTCTCTGAAGATGTTATAATCAATTATTCGTTTTTTGCCGTGCTAAAAAAACTTTTTGGGTTAATTTATTACCCGTGCCAAATAAGTAAATGGTATAGGGCTTAGGGCTATGGGCTTTTCATAGCCCATGTGTTCCCTTTTTCTCCCCCAACCCATCAACGAATTGATTGTGTTAACCATGGTCACCTTGTTCCGATATTGCGGAGGTGAGAATGCTGAAGTTGCATGATAATAATGTTTGAACCTTTTCATTTAATTTTATTGCTGAAGTCACATTTAAATTTATAAATAAAATATCAATTTTTAAGTATTTGTATATAGTATCAAGTTATTAAACACAATGTTTATCATTATGTTTACGAAAGACTCTTATCAACCGAACTCAAACCGGAAGGGTTTTGAGCCAAGGTAAATCCATGAGAAGTAAAGGATGAGTTGAAGACTTGACTACTTAGATGTCGATTCTCTTGTTAAGATTTAAGTTCCACTTAACCATATATTTAACAAAATCATAAGACGTCTTTATGATGTAAGCAAGGTTGGGGGGAAAATATCGAACTTTTTGTCTGGTTATTTAAGCACATGGCTATAAAGTACTAATAAATAATTGTATAAACATAGAGTGTTTTTAGGATTTATTCATAAATGAAAGCAATTTTAAAATTTCCACTCTCATTAAGCCATATGTTTTATCATAATCTTATAGAGTGACCAGTTAGTCTTTTTTCTTTCTAATTTTGTATTCATTTTAAATATATTTTTAATTTTAATTTAATTTAATAATTGGGCAATCTTATTTTCAACCGTCTTAATCACTCGTCTTTTTATCTTTATATTGCCAATACCATTTTTAAAGGGAGACGACATTGCAAGAGTACAAATATGTTAGTTCAAAGTCAGGCTGTAAGGTGTACAAGGGGACATATTTGGTGTTGCAAAGGAAAGAAAAAAAGAAAAGGACATTACTACTTAGAAAGGCAAACTTTAAGAAGGGAAAATGATTTTAAAGCAAAATTCAGAAGAAGATAAAGGTTTTTAATGAAGTGGTAATTTGGAAATTTTAATTGAGAGGAATTGTTGGAAGAACAATTCAAATTTCTAAATAAAATGCAAGTAGGTCAAGATTTAAGAGGTATATTTAAAGAGATAGTAGGATGTATATCGACTGTTGGAGAACTACTTTATTGTAATTGATAGGTTATGTAAAAAGGTGGGTCAAATAAGATATACTAATTCTATCTATAGTGGAACATTGAACCTTTTCTGTATATAAAGGAGTCATGTGAAAAAAGATGTAGCACCCCAACTTATACGTCACCCCAAGTGTGTAGTGTTGCTGACAATGTTGAGTAATAATTTATTTTTCTTTCATTGCGACCACATGTTTGATTTAGTGAATTATCACTAAAACCGATAAAAATTAACAATGGAAAAAATTTGGAATAATTTTAGATTTGGAAAGATCGGTTTAAAAGAAGAAAATTGAATTAATGATAAAGGCAATAGTCCTAAGTTGATAAAATTTAGGATAATTAAGAAAAACTATTAGGATCGGGAGATTCACACCAGGACTTTCGAGCCACTTAATTTTCTTATCTCAATGTTAATTTTTTTATTAGGAAGAATTAACTTAAACCATTCTCCTCTCTTTTTTCTGGGTGTGGAGGTGCATCTAATTGAGTTAACCCTTATTTTTATAGTAGCGAAAATAGATATTTGAAGAGTAAAATAAGAATAAACAAGAAGAAAAGCTTGCATAATTATATATCTTCAACATGTGGATAAACATTTTCCTTTACATTTAATTTGCTTTCACAAATTCCACAACTTGAATGTAACTTAGATAGATGACAAATTTCCCTTAGAATACAATGAAAACCTGAATATAGTTTGCATCCTCAAAATTAAAGTTAAGAAAAATAATGATGTATATAAGTTATAATGATATTAATGTGTAATATTTATTAATTTTATTAATGACTAATTTTTATTAAAAAATTTGATTTATCAATTTTTAAGATTTTTTTTATCAATTACATTTTTTTTATCTATAAAACTCAAACCCCAAATCTTATTTAAGGGATTTGAGTTTATTTTCACTCAAACTAACTAAATGTGGATAAAAGATTACTAAATAACAATTTTTTTTTTTATCTCATGTAACAAAGGAAAAGACAAACGAATTTAAGAATATATTGAGAGGATGAAATAGAAATTAATTATAAATAAAGTGTACCTAATGCATGGAAATGTGCCTTTCTATTTCTAGATACTTTGTATTTTTTCAAAAAAAGTCACATTAATTAAATTCAATGTATTTCATGACAAGTTACAGCATAGCACTTAGTGTCTTATAAAAAAACATTTATTCTAATTTATGTTTTGATGATACTTCAACTCTAATTTGGATTTTTATAAATAGACACAATTTCTATTGATGTCTACTTATGAATAAATAAACACACAATGTTTATTTATGTAAACACACGCTCTTTCTTCTACATGTTTATAACCAACTCGTATGAAGTATTATATTTATTGGATCGAACCAAAACAACTCTTCAATTTGATGAAAATAACTCTTAAATTGAATGAATCAACACAACTCTTTATTTTAAATGAAACAATATAACTCATTAATTTAAATGAAACAGCATAACTCTTTATGTTTTAAAATTTTCTCACAAATTCCTCCAGGTTAATAATGTAATGGTACATGGGAGAAGGAAGACAAAGACCACCAAAGACCTCAAATTGAAGGGTAATGGTATATATTTAAACGTGAGAAGAAAAAGGTAGTCAAATTGTTATGCAGAATATGTTTATCAATTTCAAGGCACTTAGGTAACAGAGGGAAGCAATTTCCCATTGTCATAATGTAGATTCCGAGAGACACGTAAATTGCTTGTCCCTTATTGTATCAGTAAGTTAGAAACATGAAGAATTTTTTATCTAACAATTATTCCGAGATTACAACATTTCTTCTTTTTTATTTTTATTAAATTAACATTATGAGAGGCTTTCCTTCTTCTTACCATTTTCTTCTTTTATGACTTAAAATGAAATCGTCATCATCATCATCACTCTCATTGACTATTCTTTTCTTGGCTTTTATGTCACTGTTCTTTGATACCTGTTGTTGTTTCTGTGATGTTGCAGTCTTTGTTGGCGGCTTTGATAACTTAACAGGAGTTCCTGTTCGAAGCTCCTTTTGCTTCCTCTGCCTTTTCTCAAATGCTTTCTTAGCTTTTTCAGGAGATAGCAACCCATGTTCCATTAACCTGCACATTGAGGTATATATAATTCAATTTGTAATTTCTGAGCAAGATTTAATCCAATAAACTTCAGTAAACTACAGCACAAGACTCCAACTGAATACAAAACATCATCAGTTCAAGAGTCATGCACAGATTCTATCGATTAAATCTATAATGCTGAAGGAATCAAACTGGCCCCCTCCAACTAATACTATGGAAAACAACTTAACAAACACTTTACCTGCCAATATAATACAAGAAGCATTGAGATCATAAAATCTATTTTTCCCTCAAAATTCGGAAGAACGAATTAAAATATTAACAAGCTATAGGGGTTTGTTAAAATATTTTTACTTGTCTTTCAGAAGGAATATTATCAACTATTTATCAATTTGTATTTTGTTAAAATTTTCTCAAAGATATTACTTGCTAAAACACTCTTGAGAAGCTTTTCTAGCTTGTATCCAAACTGGCAATCAAATTATGGATTTTACAGACAGATGACTGTCGATTGCTTCTTAACAGGGTTGCTCCTAAAGTCCTAACCCATTAAGGTTGGCCTAGTGGTGAGGATCTTGATAGTTTACACAAGGTTCTAGATTCAAATGTTTTTGTCGCCATTGTTCACACACAACAAAAAAATGGGGTTGCTCCTAAGTAACTTTCAGAATTTTACACGAACCTACATGACTGTTGTTTAAACTCTTGTTTGGTTTCTTAGTTTTAGCACTCCTTACGGTATGACTTCTGAATTATGTTATTTAGTAATTATGTAGTTATGTTTAATAGATTTATTTATTTTTATCAAAATAAAGTTTAAATGAATTAGGTCTTGGAAGCTCACTAGAACTATAGCGAGCCTTAAGGCTCAAAAGACAGATTACCCACCAACAAAATAGAGAGATGTAATAACGAAAGTGTGCAACTACTATTTTCCATGGAGTATAAACTGTTAATAAATGACAAAATTATGATATCGGTCTTTAAATTTTACAGAGATGGTGATGGGACTCAATGTCAGACTTAGCAATCTCATAAGCTAAGGTCAACCAAATCAAATAAAGTAATTTGTTCTTAGAAATGAAAAAACAGAATATATCATCCTGTAATTGACAAGATAGGAGAAAATAGGAGGTTTGTCCAGGAGAGGCATACTATTAACTACATTTATATCTCTAACAGAACTATCTTTCAATCTAAGGAAACAAGTTTATCTGGCACTTGCAGTTGTGACTCTACAAGAAATGTCCTTCTTTATGAAATAAAGAGGAACAGCGTAGAGGCAAATGCACTAGCATACTTTATCATCGTGCACAAGTTGACAATGTTGAACATGAACGGGGAAGGAATGAGCCAGTGATACAAATAGAGACCATAGCGTTTTTTTTTTTATCAAAGTCACTTATCAGTAGACAATGCAAGATTTTGATAAAACAATTAAGGCAAATTGATGTCATGTCAATGGTATGAAACATTAATTTGATTCATTAAAACAGAACATTCGTTGTGGTCAGCCTAGCAAATGGCTATCCTAGATATAAGTTGGCATAGACACATATCTTAAAAGAAACAGAACAAACATCTAATTGCAGAAGCGAAAATGGATGGTTGATAATTGTATGATTGAAAGAAAACTCACCAAAATTCCGCCATTTCACTTGTTGGTATCTGTTTTGACAATGACTCATAGAAAATCCTCAGGGGTTCTTTCTGTCAAAGAAAGCATAAAAAATATCTCAAGGATGAGTACAAGATTGCCATATGTAGACATTGGATTGTGAATTCCATGAACCAAATGAGATAGATTCAGTACCTGTTCTGGAGGATCATGTTTCTGGCCAGGCAGACTATAGACTTTCTTCTCTCTCACTTTGGTTTTGGTAGTAGTTGTCTTTGTTATTGTTTTGGACGATGCTGATGATGTAGTTACCGGTTTTGATTTAACCTTCAAGTTTATGCAAAACAAAAAATACAAGTTAAAACCCTTCCTAACTGTCATTTACACACTATATTTGAAAGTTGAAACTAGAAATGCTGTATGGTTCCACAATTTTTTTAAGGAAAAAAACCAGTAAAATACTTATGTAACACGAATCAAATGCAAGTTCTCCTAATAAATTACTATGTATTTATTGGAACATCCTGGAATTCTGAACCCTAAGCAGTAAGCACAGCAATAGCAACATGTAAAATTAACAGTCAATGCAATATCCAACAGTCAACGAAAACCGGCAACTGAATTCTGAATCAGAACCCTACAAATTCAAAGTCCAACGTTCAAAACAACCATATATAAGAATTCAATCCAATAAATAAAAAAGTTGGGGTGTTTTTATTATTTAGTGTTTGTTGACAATGATACCTCAGATTTTGTGCCAGTAGTGGTGACAGACTTCATCTTAGAATCAGGCGGGTGTTTGATTGAGGTGTTTAGCTTCTTCTTGAGAGCTAAAGAATCAATCTTGGGCTTGGAAAAGACATCTTGGGCACTTGACTTGACCCCCTTCACCATAGTGCTTTTGGTATATGTAGCCATAAATAACACTCCTTTGTCAATTACCTACTTATACTCGATAGATTAGATCCGATTGACCCAATTCAATATTTTTTGTTCATCTTTCATTTGTACTTATTCATTCCATCATCACCTTTGGCTTTGGCTTTCTCAGTGAATTTCTTTGCTTTGTGAAGATACCCAAAGAGAAAAAATTAAGATGGTAACATTCAAAAGTAAAAAAAGCAAAACGAGGCGAGGTGTGAGAGAGATGCGATCAGAAGTGTGAAGTGTGAAGTAGGAGAAAAGCAAGCACAGGTGGATTCAAAACGGGGTTGGATCTTGGAAGACCAAACCATGAAGGTTTTTGAGAAAACAGAGATCTTAAAGGTGGGGACCACTCTTTGTTTGCTTCCTCGAACGTTGTTGTTTTCACTGATTTTCACGTTCGGTGGTCGGACGTGTAACGTGGTCAATATACATACGCGTTTATGCCCCTTTGTTTCATGAAAAAAGGGAAAAATGCAGAAGAAACTGGTGAGAGATCAAGGAGAATATTAGAGCATCTCCAAATGCAAAATGCTTATTTGGATTGTTTTATCATTTTTTTGTGATTCGCCCTGTATTTTTTATGATTTTCATAATATCATCTCACTTATAAGAAATTTATATAAAATTTTACTCATCACAATAAATTCCAAAAAATTCAAACATTTATATTTGTATTTATTAAAATTTAAGATTTTTTTTGTTTTTATATATACAAATAAAAAATATGAATAATTGAAAAAAATATTAAATATAAATTAAAAATAATAAAATTACATAAAATAACTGCTAAATTTTCTATTTGCTATTTAAAGTTTTGTTTTAAATTGTATGATAGTTGATTTCAATCTCATAAAATTACAAGCTTTTTCTTTTTCATTTTTTATTCTTCTTCACGTGTACCTAGAAGCTTTTATTTATTTAAGATTGTTTCATCTTCCCATTGCTTTTTTCTTATCCAGCTTGCCAGAACCTTCTTTCTCCCTTCCCTTTGGCTTTTCTTTTCCAGCGTACCAGAAGCTTCTTTCTCTCTTCCTTTTGGCTTTTCTTCTCCACGCGCAGCTAGCCTATCAGCACTGTCACAGTCCCTTCCTCGCTCAACAACCGTCGCGCAATGATTGCTATCGCCCACGGGCATCTCTTCGCCCAACCATCACCGTCGCCTGCGGGCCTCTGTCGCACAACCACCACCACCATCCACGGACCTCTCTCGTGCAACCACACCGACACCCGCAGACCTCCTCGCGCGGTTTGTTGATCTTTTCCTTGTTCTTCTTCTCGTTATTTTCCCTCTTTTTTTTAGATGAGTGGTTGATGCTGGATAATAGTTTTTTTATTATTAAGAACATAGTGCTTATATAGGATGCGCTTCTTTTTTTTGGAGAAACGGTTCTTTCATTTGAAGAAACCCTGTAAGCACTCCCCATTGGAGATGTTCTTAAAACTTTGATGTGTGTAACAAGGATAAAGTATCATGCATAGTATTTAATGTGAATTTGTGATAGTAAAATATATTTATTGATCTAATAAGTAATAAGTCTTTCTCTCCTCTAAAAAACAGTCTCACGTGCATAAAAATTAAACAAATTAAAATGGAAAAAATGGCTAAATTTTTTGAATCTATGTGAGAAAATATATCCACATATAATACCAAAATATAATTCATCCACATATAACAAATTTTAGTTCTTATGTGTTGTGCATGACTCATTTTATTTGTAGAGTAAGGTGTAAGGACAACCTATTATTGGATTACAAAGTGGGTTGAGGATGTTAGGACAAATTCCTTGCGAAATGTGTAATACTGTATGTGGATTAAGATAATGCATGCATAAAGATAACGTACACGGTTTAAGATAATACATATAAAGATAATGTACGTGGTTTAAGATAATGTACTTGTATATTATATATTAATATAACCCCATTGTGAATGAATAAGAAAATGAAATAGTCACTTTGCTCCTGAGGACATAGGCACATTTGCCAAACCTCGTTAAATCTCTTGTGTTTGTTGTATGTGTATGATTTCTCTAATCCCTTTAAAATTTCGGTTGCTATTGCTAACAACTAGTATCAAATGATGCTTATCTCCAGGGTCAAATTCAAAGTGGGGAAGTTTGATGGAAATAAGAGTTTTGGATTGTGACAGAGGCAAGTTAAGGATTTGTTGGCACAAGGTCTTCTGAAGGTGCTATGCAACTCAAAGCCCCCAAGAAGATGGATGATTTGGATTGGGAAGAGTTGCAAGAGAGGGTTGTGACAACCATATGCTTATGTTTGGAAAACGAGACCTTCTATCAAGTGATGAAGTTAACGTCTTTGGAGGCAGTATGGAAGAAATTGGAGAGTTAATACATGTTGAAATTGTAGACGAACAAACTGTATCTGAAGTAGAGACTGTATGTGAATGACTTCAACAACATGTGATCTAACAATGCTGGATGTGAAGATTGAGGATGAGAATAAGACATGTATTTTGCTATGTTCTTTGCTTTCTTCTTACAAACATTTAGTGACAACCTTAACATATGGGAAAGACTCAATCGGTCTGGAGACGATAGAACCTACACTTATGTCTCACTCTCATTGGAGACAAAATGCAGTGGGGAGTTTGCAAAATGATGGTCTATATGTGAATGGGAAACATGAACGTGGAAGGACACAATGCAAGGGTTTTGGTGGTAGGTAGAGGAAGAAGTCCAAGTCCCGAGAACACAAGAAAATAATACAGTGCTACAAATGCAACTAGAAGGTTCATTTCAAGAGGGACTGTCGACTTAGGAAATGTGATAGAGACTGACGATTATGGACTACTACAATGAATGAGATGTTATCTCTGGTTCATCCAGTTAGTTAACAAATGCAAAGATTCTTGATTCTGGATGTTCTTACCATATGACTCTAAAAAGGAGTGGTTCACCACATGCAAGTAAGGTATTTGGTAGTGTTTATAGGGTAGTGACAAAGCGTGTGCTATTGTTGGAATGAAATAGGAGCAAATTGCTATGGATGATGGTGGAGTGAGAACATTGTGTGATGTCCGACATATTCTTGAGTTGAGGAAGAATTTGACTTGTACCTTGCAGGCCAATGGTTTCAGTTATAGAATTGATGGAGATCGAGATACCCTCAGAGTGTGTAACGGGACGTTGACTATGAGGAAATATTTACAGGCTTATGAGAAGTGTAGTTGTAAGCCAAGTTGCATTTGTTGAGTCAGATGATGATGCTACCAGATTGTGGCACCTGTGTTTGGATCATCTTAGTAAGCGTGAGATGCTAGAGCTTCATAAGAGAGGAGTCTTGAAAGGAGTTCGGAGTTGCAAGTTAGACTTATGTGAGTATTGTGTGCTTGGGAAGCTAACTAGGGTGCAGTTTAAAGTTGCAAAGCAAAAAGCATGCCACCAAGGGGATTCTAGATTATAAGCATACTGATGTGTAGGGTCTTACTAGAGATTCATCCTTGGTTGGTTCTCACTATTTTGTGACCTTCATTGATGATTTTTCTTGCAAGGTCTGGGTGTACTTCATGAAACATAAGAAGTTCAAGTTGTGGAAGGCTGAGGTGGAGAACCAAAAAGGCAAAAATATCAGGTACTTGAGGTCTAATAATGACACATAATACACAAACTAGTAATTTCAGAAATTTTGTGAGGAACATGGCATTTAGAGACATTTCTCAGTGCGAAAAACACCACAACAAAATGATGTTGCAGAGAGGATGAATAGGTCCTCCCTTACTGAAAGGGCCCAATGTCTAAGGTTGCAAGCTAGTCTTTCTAAAGGCTTTTGGACAAAAGTGATGAATATGGCGTGTTATCTGCTCAACTGATCACCATGAGCATCATTGGATGAGAAAGTTGTAGAAGAAGTCTAGACATGTAACCTTGTTGGTTTTAATAATTTGAGAATATTTGAGTGTCCTACTTTTGTGCATATATCTAGTGATGAGAGATCTAAACTTGATCCGAAATAGAAAATGTGTGTTTTTCTAAGTTATTCCAAAGATTTGAAGGGGTTCAAGTTTTGGGATCCAATTTTCAAGAAGATGGTGATCAACATAGATGCAGTGTTTGATGAGCAGTCCATGTTACCATAAATAGTTTAGACAATTGTGCTAGTGTTTGATGGAGCTTCCCTTGGCTCCATAGAGTTTTAGGTGGACTTTGAGTAGCTGTTGGTGATTCCTGAGAGGGCAGACCGATGTAGTCCAAGACCTAAGGTCACACCTACACCTGGGCCTGGACCAGTGAGTCTAGGTGGACTACATAAGGAGTACAATATTGTCAAAGATAGAGATCGTCGCACCATTAAACGCGTTGTCTGATATGGGTTTGAAGAATTGGATGCTTTTGCACTTCTTACTAGTAATAGATTTTAGGAGGCTATGAACATCCAAGAGAAAGACAAATGGATGAGTGTTATGCTGAAGAAGATGAAGTCTTTGCAAAAGAATCAAACTTGGGAGTTATTGATAATTGTTGTGCATATGTTCATTTGAATTACAAATAACACAAGAATTATCTAATTTTCCTAAAGTTTTTGCTTTAGTTTAGCCTTAATCTAGTTAGAAAATAGAGTTTTATAGAATATTGGGTTGTAAATAAAATTTTAATCTTTTCTACTAGTTTCTATTCTTTTGTCAAGGTTTTTAAGAGTACCAAATGCAACTATGACTCATGAGGTCTCGCCCAACGAATTATACTCGCCTAGTTATCCCAAGTGTATAGACAAGGTCACATGGCAGTTCAAGAGTGGAAAAGAAGTGCCAAGTCATTTGAAGAACTCGTCCAACGAATACAACTTCGATAACTTTGATCAGTGAGTAAAGGCCACTGCAGTAGGGAAAGAGTTATAGAATTCAATTGTTAAAGAATTCGCCCAGTGAGTAGAATCACATTTGAAATGTCTCTTGGAATTCTGAAGAACTTGCCCAACTAGTGTGTTTCACCTAGCGAGTTGATCGCACCCTGAAGTGACAAGAGAGAGGCTTTGGGTCCAATATAAAAGGACATTCCCTTGGGATTAGAAAAAATCATTCTAGGACACAATGAAAAATACGAAATACAAAGCTTAGGTTAGTTTTGACTTGTGAATCATTTCCTTTTTCTCCTACTTTGTGTTTTCTACTCATGTAAGGCTTCTCATGAATATGGATTGTACATGCTATTTTTGCACAAACAAAGTCCTGTGGACATGACATTTAGTCTTACCTTATTTTACTACTTATGCGATTTGGTTCTTTTGCCAATCAATTAACAACTAGTTAAGATTCCTACGGGAAAGAAAGCCATATGATGCAAATGAGTGTACAAGAGGAAACCTCTAGTATCAAAAAAAGAAAGGGAAAAGTTCAAGGCTCATCTAGTAGAAAAGGGGTATGCACAACAAAAAAGGGTTGATTATGATGAGGTTTTCTCCCTAGCAGTAAGACATATCTATCAGGGAGGTGCTAGTCTTGGTAGCCAGTCATGACATGCACTTGGAACAGATAGATGTGAAGACAACCTTTCTTCAAAGTGATCTAGAGGAGCAAATTTACATGGAGCAATTAGAGAGGTTCAGTAATAGTGGACTAGGTCGACTATTTTGTAAGTTGAAGAGGTCTCTGTATGGATTGAAGCAATCTCCAAGGTAGTGGTATAAGTGATTTATTCAACATGCTTCAGATTGACTATAGGCAATGTGAGTATGACTGTAGTGTTTACGTGAGGAGCCTTGGTGATGGCTCTTTTATTTTTCTACTATTGTATGTTGATAATATGTTGATTGTTGGTGACCATTTGCGTGATGTGAATGAGTTGAAATCACTGTTGAGTAGGGAGTTTAACATGAAGGACTTGGGTCTTGTTAAAAAAAATTCTTGGGATGGAGACTCACAGAGACAAGAAATCAGACAGTTGTGGCTCTCACAGCAAGGCTATGTTGAAAATGTGCTATACAGGTTTGACATGAGCGATGAAAAGCTTATGAGTACTCCATTGGCAAAACACTTTAAGCTTTCTGTAAATCAATGTCTGAAGACAAATGATGAGGTGGATTACATGTCAAAGGTTCCGTATGCCAGCACAATTGGTTGCTTAATGTATGCTATGGTGTGCACTAGACCAGATTTGGCACATGCTGTAAGCCAAGTCTTTAAATTTATGTATGACCCTAAGAAGCGACATTGGGAAGCAGTGAAATGGATCTTGAGGTACCTAATAGGTACAACAGGTCATGGTATTATGTTTTGCAGTCAGTAGAGTGATCTTTCAGTTGTGGGATATGTGGATTCTAACTATGCTGATGTTTTGGACGACAAAAAGTCTACAACAGGGTCTGTATTTAATTTTGGAGGTAGGCCTCTTTGTTGAAAGTCCATAATTTAGTCTCTTATGGCAATGACAATAACTAAATCAGAGTACATGGTTGGTAGCATAGGCTAGCAAGGAAGTTGTGTGGTTAGCATGGCTAGTGATGGAGCTGAGCAACTTTAAGCAAGGTGGAGTTCAATTGCATTGTGATAGTCAAAGTGCTATCGATTTGATAAAGAATCAGGAATATCATGCTAGAACCAACCATATTGATAGGTTCCATAAGATCAGGGAATTGATGACATCTAGTCAGGTTTTGCTCAAGAAGGTTCACACTTCAGAGAATGCAACTCATATGTTAACTAAGGTACTCACAACCGACAAGTTCAAACATTGCTTGGACTTGTTGAATGTTGTTCAGTACTAGACGTGACATGACCTGCAACCTAGGACACTGTGAAGTAGACTTGCTATTTATCTTTCGCGGGATTGAATATTCGTCAAGGTGGAGATTGTTATGTATGACTCATATTTTATGGGCAAGATAAAGTTGGAGTGTGGTGTAAGGGCACCTGTTGTTGGGTTACGAAGTGGGTTGGGGTGCGAGACTTTAACTCGTAATATTGTACATGGATTAAAAATAATGTACAAGTAAAGATAATATATGTGGATCAAGACAATACATGTGAATTAAGATAATGTATGTGATTTAAGATAATGTATGACATGGGTTTTAGTCTTTCTTGATTTTCGACGGTTTCAATGATTATTATTATTAGATTGATAAGATTTTGATGTACATATTTGATGACGATTATATTATTTAAGATAATCATATCTATCCTTATTTTTAGAGATTTAATATTTCAATAAGATATTCTAATTAAGAAAAAAAACTTAATTAAAATTTTGTGTTTAGTTGAGATTTATTTAAGAATTTTGGAATATTTTTTTGTGTTTTCTAGGATGCTAAAGAGCACATTACGTTATAAGAGAAGTTAGAATGTTAGATTATCATACATCCTTCTCCATTGGTGTTTTATTTTTTTTTGTATGGTATGACATCTAGGTATAAATAAATTAGAAAACTTGAATTAGACTTGATGATCGAATAATTTATCTAGCCCAAATTCAATAAGTATATTGCTTGTTAGGTTTTAGTTTTAGGTGTGCATGACCTTTTTGAAGCATTGAAATGCATGTTTTGAATAATAATAAAACAGATGTTTTTTCCACACCTTTTTTGTGTGTATACATGAGATATGTGCCAGAGAAAATGTATTAAATATAAGAGTATTGTGTTTGTTTTTATGGAAATAAGAGTATTGTGTTAAAAAAATTTAAGATGGGTGTTAAAAGATTAATATGTTAATGGGGGAGGTATTTCATGTGTGGAGTGTGGCTAGCTTTTGGATGAAGATCACTTGGTTTATTACTAAATGAGTCAACCATTGAGCTTCTAATGCTAAGATGCCAATAAAAAACCAAAAATCACCAACGAAAAAGTTGTGTTCTTTTCCCAATTCCAACTTTGAGCACAAGATAACCATCAATCTTCATTATTGAACATTGGTAGCCTTGCAAATTATCAGTGCATTTTGTAACACCCCGTGTGCACCCGGTGTATTAACATTATACAATATCAGAGTAACGCAACATGCATGGAAAATGAACAGCAAAGGAAGCATAAATCTAATATAATGTACATACTTTTACATATATGGTGAATTATATGTCATATACAAGGTCCATCTATCTCAAAACTATACAACTGATTCCTAGGTATCAAAATACAAACAAAATAAACAAAAGCCGAGCTGACAAGCTCAATCATCTAAATCTAAGGTGTCTTCTAACTATCCCAGTGCAGGCCTCTTGCCTTGTAACTTCTCAGGAACTTCAGACTCTGCTCCTGTAACACAAGCCCCAAATAGGGGTGAGATAGACATCCCAGTAAACTCGGGGTTCTTAGAGGTTTCCCTCCCCCTGGTTTACTTCCCAGCATATAACACAACTATAAAGGTATACATAAATAACATAGCATAACCAAATCATAATATACAAATCTCAACACAGCATAAGAGAAAGGCATCCACAATGCTTGAGAGGGATCATCCATCTCTATGAGTACATTCTAATCAAAGCTCACCTTGTATATGCCTGACTAGGATCATCCACCTACTCGTGGGTACATCTAATCAGGACTTGCCGCCCAATACCTGAATAGGCTCATCCACCTACTCGTGGGTACATCTAATCAGGATTTGCATGGACGCCTATGGATTGCCCTAAGGGAGATCATCCACCTACTCGTGGGTACGTTCCCAAAGGGGTCCATAGTTCCTCAGTCTACTGGCCAGCAGATTTCAAGCAATTAAATCAAATCATATCATGATCAAGCATTACATCATCAACATCATAATCAATTGATATCCCGTATTTCAGGGAAAAATTAGCACATGATTGTCAGCACATTTAACTATTACTTCAATATTTCATACATAATAGTATCATCAAAATTATAAGGCATCTGGCTTACCATTCAGTGCTAATTCATCATGAGGTACAAACATACGAGATATCTCAATCAAACACCCAAAGTGGGTGAAGTAAACACAAGCAGGAGAATAATCTCCAAGAACACTGAGCTTACCTGGTCGTAGCTCAGAAATAGCCCCCCTAGTGTCTGGGTGATCTCTGCCAGCAGTCTGCACTTCACGCCCTACAATAGGCATGACTCAAATCATCAGGTACGGTATTCGACCGTTTATATGGGAGGAAACACCATTCCACATATACTCAATTTAAAGTCATCTAACTTATGGTTTATCTTAGTCCGGCTTTTACTAAGCCATGCATTGACCATCAATAATCTGCCTTAGCCTCACCAAGTCCCCAGAGTTCCTTATAATTCTGTACAGCTTAATTCAAAACTGTCCAAGAGTTAAGAACTCACATTGGCTCAATTCAGCCAAAACACATAAATAATCACGTTTTCACCGATTATTTATCCTTATGAATAACTTTTGTAAAGGTACTTTAGGTACTTCAGGCCATAACACCTCCTATCTACACCAGCTCTCATTTCACAGAGCCAAATTCAAACTTCATCACAATTTCAATTTCAATATGCCATGTAGCTCAGAATAACCTCCTGATTACATCTCTCTCAAGAACCTAATCCTAATTCCAGTCCTATCGATATTTGGTTACTATTCATCCAATCTCCCAGTCCATAATTAAACGGTTAAAACATGAGTTTCTTACCTCAGATCAATAAAGGAAAGCTGGAGAAGTCTTTCTCCTCGCTCTGGTATCCTGGAACCAGCTTCTTTTCCTTCCAAAACTTACTCTCTGAGGAAACTCAAGAAAATGGAGGTTTTCTCACAATTTTCACACCTAAGGCTGGATTTTGGCTTCTATGTGATTCAAATCAAGTTTAGAAGTGATTAGGAGGTGTTTTATGGCTTTAGGATGAAGATATGAAGCTTCTAAGGTGCTCTAATGACTGCCTGGGGTCAAGGAGGAAGAGGAACAATGGTTTCTCCAGAAAATTCGCGATTTGGCCTTTTATAGGTGGCCTAACCGACATGTCGCGCCCTTGGCGCCACTTTGGCGCTCTTGGCGCCAGTTTCCAGTGCATCTGGCGCCCTTGGCGCCACTCTGGCGCTCCTGGCGCCAGTTTCCAGCATCTGTGGCGCTCCTGGCGCCATTCTGGCGCCAAAAACCAGCACCTGTGGCGCTCCTGGCGCCATTCTGGCGCTAACGGCGCCAAAAAAATCCGTCGCAAAATCCGTCGCTAATTCCGTCGCAAAATCCGTCGCTAACACTTTTTCTGACGGAATATAGCAAATTTTAAACTTTCTTTCTTTTTCTTTTATTTATTAAACCTTGGTTATTATACATTTACTACTCAACACATGGTTCCTTTAATTGTGTAAGGGTTAACATGTTAATTTAGAATTTCCTTAATCATTTATTCATCATTTAGTTTTTCTTTCCAATGTCTTTTAAAAAAATAGAATATTGCAATCATGAATTACTATTCAGCATTCACCGGCATAGGCTGTTAAAGATTTTAATTGTAATAATAGATTTGTATTAGTCAATAATTAAAAATGTTATTTAATTATCCAATAATTAAGGATTTTATTATATATGTCAGTTGTGGAATGTTAGCATGAGTTTTATGTGATGGATTAGGTCGGTCATCCAAGGTAATTGTACGTAATCTATTGAGAGAATCCTACTAGTTGTTAGGATTATAAATTTGTCATCTCATTAATTAAATCTACACATTGAAAGTAATTTCTTAGAAAGTGAACAAAAAAAACTCTCAATTTAGGATCAAACGTGTACCGTATATGTCATATGCTTGCTATATAATTAGGCATATGTCCTACACTCAAGCATGACACACGACCTCCACTAAGTGACACCAGATAAATAGATGAGGAGTGGTTACCGAGCTATAACCTCCTATCTTGTTTATATATGCTCAGCCAAATCAAATAAAAGGTATGTTTTTACTCATCTCTATGCACATAAACACATGAAACATAATTGACTTGATCGTCAGAGTCTCTTTTGCATGTATCTGCACTGCATACTGAAGAAGGAGATCAGAAATCATAACAACACTAGACGCAGGAGAATATTAGGTTACTCAACTAGTGAATTTGATAAGGACAAAAGTCTTCTCATCTAAATTATATATTGTTTACATATAATTACATGTTATATTCTGTATTTTTAATATATTATAATCTATATATTTATTAATGTTGTTGTTAGTATTTTGTTTATTTTTTCTATCATAGGCTCATCTTAAATAAGTGGCCTCACCACTATCTATTTCAACATGTCTTCTAGTTCCTTCTCATTCGATCAATCTTAGTGAGCATTATGATATTCCAAAACTATGATCTGGTTAACAAAATTATGTAGTTTTTTTTTTTCATTTTGATTCTATTAGATGTATTGCACTTTTAAATTTGATAGAACTTTTTAACACGAGAATTGAGAATTAACCAATCAATGTGTTCATGTTGAAAATTTAATATGTTTTTAAAAATTCACAATTTTAGTCTAAATCCTCAATTTTACATATGTTTTTTCCCAATTGAATCATAAATCTAACATATTCACTTAAGATATTACAAAAAATAATTTAATAATTAAAATATAAAAATAATAAAATAAATGTATTCACAATTGAAGATTGAGCAAAAAATTCATAATTTTTAAAATAGAGGGATCAAAATCATGAGAGAAAAAAACATAGACACAAAAATCACGGATTAAGAATTATAGGATGATTACAATTATAATTTAGCCTTCATGTTTTATTGGTGTCTAAATAGAGATTAACATAAAATTATTGTAAAAAATACACAATATACTACTTTATATGTTTTGGTTCTTATAAAACTATTTTATCATAATGGTCTTTGTAATATTTTTTTTCTACTTTGGTCTTTGTTATTTTATTTTGTAATATTTTTTTTGGTTTTAAACTCTATAATATTTTGTACATTTTAAATTAACCCCTTTAAAAAGTATTTGATAATATAAGGACTAAATGTAATTTATCTACATATTATAAAGACTAAAAATATTTGAATTAGATCTTAGAGACTCATTAGGACTGAAATAGACTGATTACCAACCTAGAAAGCATAGAGTTGTAATAATGAAAGTGTGCAAGTATTTTCCTTGGAGTACAAACTGTCCATAAGATAACAAAAATGTTTCGTACTTTACAAAAATACTATAAACAAAAGATATCATCCTTTAATTAACAAAAGGAAAATATCAACTAGGCATCTAAACCTGAAATAATCTTTTTACAATTCCTTTTGAAAAATACTCCCAAAACTAGTAGGCAGAAAACAATCTCATCCATTCATTTTTATTAGTAAATCACATGGCTCGCAATACTCTCTAAAAACATTTGTAGACTTGTCATAAACAAAAACCATACTTTTAACACATTTTAAAAGCTAGTGAACCTAACTTAGCAATATTAGATATTTCTAAATCAAATTTTTAAGCTTCCTCTTTGAACTTGGATTTGCTTTTCCGAGATTTCTCTTTTTCACTCTAATGAACTTCTCCCCGCTTTAGTTTTTGGATTGGATGTAATAAGAATGTAATTTATGGTTAAGAAAAAGTTAATGTAATTGCTAAAATTGAAAAAAAATAACAAAAGTATACCTTGCCAATGCCTAAATAACAAGATAATGCACATAAATTAAGATAATATACACTGTTTAAGATAATGCACACATAAAAATAACATATGTGATTTAAGATAATACACGCGTATATTATATATTTTGATGTAATCTCGTGGATCAATAAGAAAAAAGAAACAGTCATTTTAGTTTATAAAAATGTGGACACATTTGTCGATCTTTATTAAATCTTTTATGTTAGTGTGATTTCTCTAATCCTTTTAAAATTCTGGTTGCTATTGCTAACATTATATATTTCATATTTAGATTAATTTATTATTTTAGCAAAACAAATTTAACAATTAAATTGATATTTATTAAAAGAGTTTTACATTACCAGTGCATAATTTTTCCCCCTCTAATACTTTTGCGCCCAAGAATTTAATATTTTGCATTAAATTTTTTTAAAAAAAGTGGTTACAATTAAAGTGAACTATGATAGGTAAATTTCATCAACAATGCCAAAAATTTGAATCTTACAATAACCACTTAGGGAAGACTTTACCAACGCATTAAAAAAAAGAATTCTTTACCTAATTAAAAACAAAATAATCTTATTCGTTTATATGCATTTTTTCTGACTAAAAATTGTTCTTCTTATCAAAGCAAATTGAGAAGAATAATAATGTGCACGGGTTAATTGGCATGTTGTCATTTGAATTTAATCTATAGTCTCGGGTTTAAATTCTGGACATGTAATTGTGTTAGAAAATATGATTATCTTTAATGAAAATATATGGGTATGTTACAGAAAAAAAACAAAAAAGATTGAGAAAAATGAATTCTCTTATTTATTCATTGATTTTCTAATGTTTACATACAAGTTCTATATATACAAAGGGTGTTTAGCCAATCAAAATGATTTGATAAATCTTCTATCTAAATCAAATTCCATAAATCAATATGAATTTCTCTAGTTCTTGAAATGTATATTTTTTTAACTCGAAGTAAGTTGATGACTTGATCAACTATATTAGGTTTAATAATTAAAAATTTCCTTCTACATTTATCCTTGTTTCATTTATTTTGATTTCCTCGTGATCTTATCTAATGTTAATAGTAATATATTCAACCTGCAAATAAAAAGAATGAAGGTTCATCTTTATTTATTGATTTTCTTGGGTAGATTTGTCAGGAGGAAATGTTTTAATTTTTTGTGAATTTAAAATATCAGGAATGTTAATTTTTCATTTTGTTATATATTTTTTTTAAATTCAAATATTTTTGACTCATGTTCCTCATACAATTGCTTGTATAGAAGAGGTGAATAATCAACTTTCCCAAGTTACTAGAAAAGTTTTTGTAAGATAAGAAAAGTTTTAATGTTATGAAAAGAGCACAATTCTTATTAGCTCGCTTAATATAAATTATAGACAAAGTTTTTTTTTATAAATATAAGGAAAATTTAAATTAAGAATAAATATGAGAAAATAAGTTATACACAATGTACATTTAACTTAATTAACTTTTATAATAATTATCTTAAAAATCATATTAATAATAAATTGTGATTGAATGACAATATAAAATTATTTTATATTATCATAGTATGAACATTAAATTATACAATAATATAATAAAAATTTAAATATAAGAAAAAATATACTATTAATAAATATTTCTCTAAAAAAAATATACTAATAAATATATTTAGTATAGACCACCTGTTATCATTAGTTTTGCAAGTTGCATAGAATAAGATAAGTAATATTCTGTTAACGCTTTATCTTAACATTTTAAAATTTAAATTCCTGTTTATGATTATATCTTTTCGATTATCTTTGGAACAATCTTACTCTATATAATAAATTAATAGTAATTTTGGAATCTTCTCACGTCGAAAAACACCACAGCTCATAAAATTCTTTATAATCTTCGGATTAAGTATAGCCTTCCCAATGCCTTACATTCAACCCAACTCCAGAAAATCCTTTGCCTCTTCAAATACTGCCACTATTTCTCTTTGGTTCTTCTCACACCATTGTCCCCATTATTGGTACGTGCCCTTTTACTTGTCATTTATGATTTGCATTATATTATTTGGTTTGACTGTGAAGTGAATATGTTGACAAATATTTATAAGAAATGTTCCGTCAACATATAGATTTGGAATTTCTGTATAGGCATTGATCTGAGTCGTTCTTATGTTTATGGGTGCTACCTTTCATTTTTTTCTGATCTTTGCCCTGTCCCCACTTTCATTGTATAATTTCTATTTTGGATTCTTTACGGTAATCTTGGGCTAATCTTTTATGTGGATATTGCTATTGTAGTTTTCTGAATAGGCATTTGTTTTAGTCTTTCTTTGACAATTACACTATTTAAGATATTCATATCTATCCTTATTTTTAGAGATTTAATCTTTCAATAAGATATTTAATTTACACAAAATTTTTAATTAAAATTTGGTGTTTAGTTGAGATTTATTTTAAAATTTTGGATTTTTTTTTTGTTTTTTCTAAGATGATAAGGAGCACAGTACCTTATAAAGAAGGGAAGAGTATGTTATAAGAGGAGAAAGTTAGAATGTCATATTATCACACATACTTCTCCACTGGTGTTTTTTTGTTTTGTTTTTCTATGACATCTAGGCAGAAATAAATAAGAAAACTTGAATTAGACTCGATGATTGAATAATTTATCATTCAATTAGTATATTGTTTGTTAGGGTTTAGTTTTAGGCATGTATGAACTTTTTGAAGCATTGAAATGCATGTTTTGAATAATAAGAGCATTGTCTTAAAAAATTATGATGGGTGTAAAAAAGATTAATATGTTAATGAAGGAGACATTTCATGTGTGATATTATATTGTTGTCTCCTTCCCTAATTAATAGATGATAAATAGTGTATTTAAGTTTAAACAAATGATATGTAATTACTTATTTCATGTAATGGTAATGATAAATTCATATTTTTTACTAGTGTTGTAAATAAATAAATAATAGATAGAATATTTTCTTCCAAAATAGAGTTAGAGATATAGATTTTGGTGAAATGTGTGGAATGTGGCTAACTTGTAGATGAGGTTCACTAGATGTATTACTAAATGAGCCACTGAGCTTGTATAATCATGCTAAGATGTCGACAAAAAACAAAAAATCACCAATGGAAACACTTTTGGTTCTTCTTCGGATTCCAACTCCGAGCCCAAGACAACCATCAATCATCATTGAACATTGGTAGCTTAGTACATTATGAGAGTCTTTACTAAACACATGATTTCTGTAATTGTGTAAGGGTTAACCTGTTAATTTAGAATTTCCTTAATCATTTATTCATCACTCAAATTTTCTTTCCAATGTCTTAAAAAAAAACAGAATATTGCATTCATGGATAACTATTCAGTATTCAGTGACATAGGCTGTTAAAATATTTTAATTATAATAATAGAATAGTATTAGTAAATAATTAAAATGTTATTTAATTTTCTGACATTTAAGAATTTTATTATTATATGTCAGTTATGGAATATTAGATGGGTTTAATGTCAAGAGTGACAACCTTTGATAGGTTATTCGTTGTAACTTTACAAGTAATCTATTGAGAGATTCCAACTTGCTATTAGGATTATAAATTTATCATCTAATTAATCAAATCTACACGTGACGTATTTTCCTATAAAGTAAACAAAAAGACTCTCAATTCAGGATCAAAGATTTCTCTCTTCAAAACTGCTCTTATGAAATTAGGACTGTGTTCAGGTTAGTATTTATTCATCTAAATTATATACTGCCTATAATTACATGTTATAATCTGTAACCTGCCAGGATCTGAGCTTGAAATGTGACTGTAGAACTTATTTTCTGTCCAATATCAGTTGTTGATTAAAAACTCATGACGATGATGTGATTGACATTGCTAAAAGAGCTACAAATGAGTTCCCAACCCCTTTTGGGAATATGGAATATTCACTCTTTAGATTGAGTGAATCCATGGTGTAAAAGAGTTAAGGTGATTGTACTGCCAATTTCTTTCTGTTTTTCTTCTTGTATATCACAAAAGCAAAAACCTTATTAATTGGAGGAATACGGTCTACAAGGAGTATTTGACCACAAACATAAGAAAATGTGTAGTAACTAAAGATGTCTATCAAAGGAGCATTTTGTCAACTATTTTTAATAGTATTATACAACAATTTCGTATAAATCTATTTTTTTCGCACTTGCTTTTGCTTCTACGTCCCACGAGCAGCGTCAATTCCTTGCAGTTTTTTAAATAAGAAATTTTCTTACTCTGCTGTCACATAATTAAAGACAGATCTTCATGATTTCACTAGATGATCAAACAATAACATTATTATGAATCAATTATTCTCTTAAGGGATAGATATGACCCTCTAGAATCAAGAATTTTTCTCTAACCATATTGTTCTTGCTTCATTTGTTGACTCAAACAATCTATCCATCATCAAGTTACCAATCACAGTGAGTTGCTCCAAAATTGATATCGTCATGTCTAGCTTATACGGAAAAGTCTATTGTACCAAATTGAATGAAGAAGCATATGAAACAAATCATACTTTACAGGTTCAGCATGCCAGAGAAAATGCTCTTGCACCTTTTTCGCCCTCTTATGCATCTCTAGGTATCTTTCTTCAGAGATGGACATCAGTATGTTCCTCAAATTAGGGATTTCTTCCTCCGTGACAAACACAGCAAAAGATTCCCAGTTCAGAATCTCAAAGAAAGGAGGAATAAAATTGTCAGATATGATAACTGGAATGCACTCGTGGAATATTGCCTCTACCACACGCGGGCTATTAACTTCATGACCTCGTGCACAGATGCAGAATTTGCTGCTCTTCATGAGCTGGATGTAATTTACATTACCCCTGACATGTGGCAAGGGACCAGATATCTTCATGTCAGGTTCTTTGTTCTCCCAGTGCTTCAACAGAATAGGCCGAACATAACCATGTAAACCTCCTGCAAAAAAAGCCAGGATAGGCCTCTTAGAAGGAGGATCACCCCCTATATTTTTTACAGGATTCTCACTTGACCTTATGTATGTTTCTGGAAGAGAAACATCCTTGCCTATCTTGAATCCTACTTCTGTGTCAGCATTGCAGAGGGCTCTGATGCAACTAAGCATGCGCCCTCTTGTTTCTGCAGGAGCCTGAGAAATGGTGCTTGTTAATTACTCTTCCACCCAATTACTGGTGATACTGCTTCAATAGAAATTAATGATTCAATCATAAAGAAGTAGGCATGCCATGTGGGACATACTATATCTATAGTCCATAACTAATAATATGAACTGCAGCAATTGCTATTTGTCACATCCTAATAATGCAACTATTTTACTGGTTACATTGAGGGAGAATTTCCCTGAATGTTAGACTATGTTACAGATTGAAATTTAAGAAAGAGAAGCAGGGAACACAGGCACACACCATATTCTTTATCATAAATTGCATGAAGCAAATTGAAGTTCAGAGGAAAGGGGAAGAAAAGGCAGAAAATGCATTAATCATAATTTGCATAAACATAAAGAATCATACCCAATCATGGCATGCAACAACAAAGTGATCTGCTCCAGAAGTTCTATTCCAGAAAGGATACTTTCCAGCAATCATGTCCACATAATTTTTCATGTACTCAATTAAGTTGGAACGTCTGTGTGAATTACGTACATAGAGAGTTTGCTGCAACAATCTTGAACTGAAAGGTATGTAAAACAAGTGAGCCTTCCCAGGATCTCCAGTGACAAACTGTTTGTTTGCCTCCATTAATTTCATGAACCATCCTTCAGATGCATATATTCCATCCAGTAAGGGCTCATGAAAGATTGGTCTATCCCCATCCTGGTAGATGTAAACTTTGAGCATAGTTTCCATTAGTTCATAACTCCTGCAGAATGCAGACATTGCTAGTTGAATTTCTATTAGGAAGGACGTGCACAGCAGGATACTCAACTCACAGGAGGCAGAGAAACACATACATAGTAAATTGAACAAGATGTAAGCAGAATCCTCCTATCTACGTTTGGTTCTAGATTATTTTTCCGCATAATAACATGATGTAACCTAATCATATATCTTCGTATATATCCTGCAAATTTATTTTATTGAATATGACATGGAAAAACACCTAGCTTAGTAATGAATGACTTATTTCACTGAAACCATATTGTAGCATGAGCAAACTTCAAATGTTTAACTATCAAATCAGATATACACAAGTGAAAAACCCATAGGAAATGGTGCAGTTAAACCAAATCATGCATTTACGCCAAATGCCAACAGGTCAACCTATTTTAAATGCCAGTCTTTTATTAGGATCTATATAGCTGTTTTTTAAATCTGATCAAACCATTAGATTCAGTTCACTCTTCAGAAGTAGTTAGTTGGTAAGACGGAAGAAGGAATAATAATATAGTTCAATCAGAAATTTGTCCATTCAACCAAATTGCAGTGGTTTGGTTCAAGAGCAGAATCCGCGCATTGAAAATGATAATTGCTTATCATACCTTCTGAACATGGAGACATTCCTGTATAAAGGAGGGTAAAGTCTTGAATCATTCATAATGATGGGTGCATTTAAAATCTCTGATTTGGCATGCAATATTTCCAGATCAACAGCTGAAGCCCTTGCTGGTTTCTACAAACATTAACAGGATAAGTTAGAAAAACTCATCTAATGACATAATTCAATCATATCTCATCATCCAAAACATACCACTAGCTTGGAAGAAGCATGATTATGCTGTAACATCATGTTCATCTCTGATATTGAAACTACTTTAGATGGCCTCTTTTTGGAATTCTTTGCAGTCACAGGCTTGGGATTATTGGATGTCAAGTTACTACTACCTGGCAAGGAACCTGAGTTTCCATCCTTATAAACTGGATCAGTATTCGATTTCACTGAAGTTGCAGCTGAAGTGACAGATACCACAGGACTTCTCGAATCCGTTTCTGAATCTAAGGATGTTCTGTTGGGCAACGGAACAATAGGTTGTGGAGATGAAGCCCCTTGTGATGTCAAATTAGTTTCTCTTCCCTGAACACTACTCACTGGGGAACCATCATTTCTGGTTGTGAAATTGACAACACTATCAAGACTTTTAGATGTATCTGGTGCAGGGGAAGTAATTGCATCACTGCCATTGTGAAAGAGAGGTACCTGAGGACTAATTGCTGTCTCTTTCAATGCATGAGTAGTGTTTAAATTTGAACCATTTAGGTGCAAATTATTATTACCCTCCACTTTTGAATTAAACGATGATGTATCCATTGTGAAACTAGTAAACTTGGTAGTAACAGAAGATAAGAATTTACTACTAGGAAGTTCAGAATACTGAACCATGAAAACTATAGCCACTGTTATTCCTACAAATGAAACTAATCTCGTAGTTTCTGCCTGACACAGAAATCTAAACCCCCGATCCATGTGGGAATCTCAGAAAAAGAATAAAAAAACAAAAAACTGGCTAACTCCTCACCCCTAGAGAGATCAGAAGAAGAAATTGAAGCAAACCCATTGCGGTTACCCAGAAAAGTCAATAACTTTGGCGAGGGTTTTCAATGGGGAGGTGAAAGAGAGAATCTTATGATGAGAAAGCACAATGAGAGATTCATTTGGTTAGAGAAACATAGGAGTAATGTGTAACGGAATCGTTGGACTAACGGACCGACAAAGGGCATGAGTAGGTAATGGGATTTGTGTCTGTGACGGTCCCTTTTGTATGTATAATACGAACAGGGAAAGGATCTAACAGATCACAGGAAAGAAAGGAAGAAGAAACAGGAATGGAAGACTCGAGTAAATTAAGGACCCAGTACGAGAATAAGTCCGAGACACTAAAGGTCAAAATTTTAACTGTGAAGTGAAATTACCGGTAACTTCGATTTGGTAGGGAAAAAAAACTAAAATATCATTTTTGTCCTTTATATAGAGTGCAAATCTGCAATGGGAAAGCTTCAATGTTTAAAATGAATATTTTTTCTTTCTTTTATATATATATATATCTTTCTTTTCTCCTTATCTTTCTCCTTCTTTATTTATTTCCTCTTTTTTTTTTCTTTTACTTTTCTTTTACAAATATCTTTCTTTTTTATTTACAACTCACTATTGGTGCACCTCCTCAAGTGGGCCAACCACTTTAATTAAATAAAAAAAAGCATGTGGGAATAAACAAAAAAATCCTGCACCTCTTTCTCCATTTTATGTTTTTTCCATCTCCTATGCCGTCATGTGTGCCGACATACGAGAGGAAAAATTTTGCTCACTTTGTGATATTGACTCTGTTTTGGATGAAATTTCAGTCAGTTGTTCCTAATATTGTGGGCATTCATCTGGTATACTTAGAACTTTATTTCTCTCATATTTTGGCAGAAGATATATTTATCTTGTTGTGATTTCTATTTGAATATTGTTGCATTGTTGATTTCCACTACTTTAAGAGTGAGTAGGCTTTTATTTGTGAGGTTCTATTGTAAAAACTCTTTGTTATACTCTTTGATATTTTACATAGTGGAGATTTTTCCTGGACTTGGTCCCGTGATTTTTGTCCCTCACATTGGAGTTTTTCACGTTAAAATTGCTGGTGTACTTCTTGTTGTTATCTATTTATTTTTTTGCATCTTTGGATTTTTGGATTATCTTATATTATGCTTCTCACAAGTTCACTCAAGCGGGAAAGATTCTATTTACCACTACATATTTGTGTAATTTTTCCTCTATGCACGCGTATCTTTTCCAACAACTGGCATCAGAGCTGGTTTATTTTTCTGGGAAATTTGCTTGATTGAAAGATGGAGCCTAATTACAGTAGAATGATTAGTTTGAACAAAACTAATTACCACAAGTGGAGAGGTAAGATGAAAGATTTACTATTTGTGAAAAAGTTACATTTACCTATGTTTGCTACTCAAAAACCTGATAATAAATCTGATGAAGAATGAGTTTTTGAGCATGAGATGGTTTGTGGCTTTATTTCTCAATGAGTAGATGGTAATGTTTTAAATCATATTGCTAATGATTCACGTGCCAGAACTTTGTGGGATAAGCTTGAAACCTTGTATGCTTCTAAAACTAGGAACAACAAATTGTTTTTGCTGAAATAGACTATGAATTTGAGGTGAAGGTACTTCTATTTCTGATCACCTGAGTGATTTTCAAGGTTGCTTTGATCAGTTGTCTGACATGGGTGTAAAATTTGATGATGAGATTTTCGGACTTTGGTTGCTTAATACTCTACCTGATTCTTGGAAAAATCTCCATGTTACTTTGACTTGTTCTATTCTTGATGGTATTGTGACCATGAATTTTGTAAAAACTGCTATTTTGAATGAAGAAGTCAAACGACATACTCAGTAGGCATCCTCTTCACAGGCAGAGGTTTTGATCACTGAAAACAAGGGGAGAAGTACAGACAGAGGTCAAGAAAGAGGTTACAGAGGTAAAAGCAAGCGCAGAAGCAAATCAAGGTCTGAGCAGAAAACTTATAAGTGCAGTTATTGTGGTAAAAAAAGGTCATGTTCAAAAGTTTTGTTATAAGCTGAAAAAGGATAACAAAGGCAAGCAAGAAAATAAATATGATGAGAATGGTGATAGTGTTGCCACTGCTAGTGCATGAGATCTTTTGATTGTTTATGATGAGAACTTGATCAGTGTTGCTTGTGATGATTCTAGTTGGGTTGTTGACAGTGGTACCAGTTTTCATGTGACTTCTAGGAAGGATTTTTTCTCATCTTATACTCCAGGTGTTTTTGGTATGTTGAAGATGGGTAATAGTGATACGTCAAAGGTGATTGGCATTGATACTGTTTGTTTGGAAACCAACATAGGAATAAAGTTGATTTTGAAGAATGTCAGACATGCACCAGACATCTGTTTGCATTTGATTTCTACTAGTGTTCTAGATGATGATGGTTACTTTAATACCTTTGGTGGTGGACAGTGGAAGCTCACTAAGGGTTCCTTGATTGTGGCACGAGGTAAGAAGTTTTTAGATTTGTATTGGATGAAAGCTTCTGTTTTAGTTGATGCTATAAATGTTGTTGACTGTGATAGTTCGTTAGATTCATGACACAAGAGATTGAGTAATGAAAAGGGATTGAATTGTTTGGCCAAGAAGAATCTTCTTACAGGTTTGAAATGTGCAAGGTTAGAAAAATGTGCTCATTGTTTGGCTGGGAAACAAAATAGGGTTTCTTTTAAAAGCCATCCTCCCTCCCGAAAATCAGAGGTACTTGAGTTGGTGAATTCAGACCTTTGTGGTCTTATGAGGACTAAGACTTTAAGTGGTGGACTGTATTTTGCTACTTTTATCGATGACCATTCGAGAAAGCTTTGGGTTTATGTCTTTAAGACTAAAGACCAAGTGCTTGGTGTTTTTAAACAGTTTCAGGTTTTGGTTGAGAGAGAAATAGGAAAGAAACTGAAATGTATTCGCACTGAAAACAGTGGCGAGTTTTGTGGACCTTTTGATGAATACTGCAGGTAAATGGGTATTCGACACCAGAAGACGCCCCCAAGACTCCTCAGCTCAATGGCTTGACAAAAAGGATGAATAGGACATTAACGTAGAGAGTTAGATGTTTGCTTTCTGAAGCAAATTTACCAACTTCCCTCTAAGGTGAGGCTTTATGTACTGTTTCACATGTTGTTAACTTGTCTCTTGTTGTTGCTTTGCAGGCTGATGTTCCTAACAAAGTGTGGTATGGGAAGGATGTTTCCTATGACCATATTTATGTTTTTGGTTGTAAAGCATTTGTGCATGTACCAAAAGCTGAAAAGTCCAAGTTAGCTGTCAAGACAAATGAATGTATCTTCATTGGTTATGACCATGATGAATTTGGCTATATATTTTATGATCCGGTTAGAAAGAAGCTTGTTAGAAGACGTGATGTTGTTTTTATGAAGGATCAAATATTGGGAAGGCAGAGAAATCAGAGTCTTCGAGTACTGATGATTTAGTTGATTTTGATCCAGTTCCTGATACAGATATGCCCAATGTAGCAGATTTTGACAATCATGATGATGCCCCTACTCATATTCTAGATGATCCAGTTGAGAATATTGATAATGACGGTGTTGGTAAATCTGTTGAATCTCATGTTCCTTTTAGAAGGTCTTCTAGACAACATTTGCCTTCTACTCGTTATTCATCTGATGAATATGTGCTCCTCACTGACAAGGGAGAACCTGAGTGCTATGAAAAGGCTATGGAAAATGAGTACAGGAAAGAATGGATTGCATCAATGGAGGATGAGATGAAGTCTTTGCATGATAATCATACTTTTGAGTTGGTCAAGTTGCCTAAGGACATGAAATCTTTGCAAAATATGTGGATTTATAGGTTAAAGACTGGATAAAAGAATTTTGCTCCACGATACAAAGCGAGATTAGTTGTCAAAGGCTATCGTCAGAAAAAGGGCGTTGATTTTGATGAAATTTTCTCTCCTATTATTAAAATGTCTTCCATCCGAGTTGTTTTTGGTTTGACAGCCAGTCTTGACTAAAAGGTTGAGCAAATGGATGTGAAAACTGCTTTCCTTCATGGTGATTTGGAGGAAGAAATTTACATGGAGCAACCTGAAGGCTTTGTGGTGAAAGGTAAAGAGACTTATTTTGCAAGTTGAAGAAATTTTGTATGGGTTGAAACGAGTCCCAAAGCAGTGGTACAAGAAGTTTGAGTTTGTTATGATCCAACAGGGATTCAAGAAGACTACTTCAGATCATTCTGTTTTTGTGCAGAAATTCTCTGATAGTGATTTTATGATTTTATTGCTATATGTTGATGACATGTTGATTGTTGGTCATAATTTGTCTAGAATTAACAGGTTGAAAAAGGACCTTAGCAAGTCTTTTGCGATGAAAGACTTGGGACCAACAAGACAGATTTTAGGCATGCATATTACTCATGATCGAGAAGCCAAGAAGTTGTGGTTGTCACAATAGAAGTACATTGAGAAAGTACTTCAACGTTTTCATATGGATAAAGCTAAAGTGGTAAGTACACCTCTGGCTTCACACTTTAGGCTTAGCACTAGACAAGTTCCTTCTAGTGATAAAGAAAAAGAATACATGTAATTTGTTCCCTATGCACATGTAGTAGGAAGTTTGATGTATGCAATGGTTTGCACTAGGCTTGATATAGACTATGCAATTGGTGTTGTTAGTCGTTTTCTTTCCAATCTTTCTTTCCAATCATGGTATTGAGCATTGGAAAGTTGTGAAGTGGATGTTGAGATATCTCTATGGTACTTCTAATTTGAAACTGTGCTTTGGAATTGGGAAACCTATTTTTTGTGGTTACACTGATTTTGACATGGCAGGGGATATTGATTCTAGAAAATCTACTTCTGGTTATTTGATTACTTTTGCAGGGGGAACTATGGCTTGACAGTCTAGGTTGCAAAAATGTGTTGCATTGTTTACAATTGAGACTGAGTTCATTGCTATTGCTGAGGCATGTAAAGAATTGCTTTAGATGAAAAAATTTGTGCAAGAACTTGGTTTTGAGTAGCAAAGGTATATTTTATTTTGTGATAGTCAACGTGCTATTCACCTTGGCAAGAATCCTACTTTCCATGGTAGATCTAAACATATTGATGTGCGATATCATTGGATACGTGATGTTTTAAATTCTAAGTTACTGAAACTTGAAAAGATTCATACAGATGATAATGGTTCTGACATGATGACAAAGACACTACCAAAGGGGAAGTTTGAAGATTGTCGATTTATTGTTGGTTTGACATTTGCCTCCACTTGAGTCATACGGAGAGTTTGTTGGTGGGCCAACCACTTTAATTAAATTGAAAAAAAAGAAACATATGGGAATAACAAAAAAAAAACTTGTGCCTCTTTCTCCATTTTATGTTTTTTTCCATCTCATGCGCCGTCATACGAGAGAAAGAATTTTGCTCACTTTGTGGTATTGGTTGGATACTCATTTGTACTTTGTTTTGGATGAAATTTCATCCAGTTGTTCCTAATATTGTGGGCATTCATCTGGTATACTTAGAACTTTATTTCTCTCATATTTTGGCAGAAGATATATTTACCCTGATGTGGGTCTCTATTTAAACATTGTTGCATTATTGATTTCCACTATTTTAAGAGTGAGTAGGCTTTTATTTGTGAGATTCTATTGTAGAAACTCTTTGTTATACGCTTTGATATTTTACATAGTGGAGATTTTTCCTGGACTTGATCCCATGTTTATTTATCACTACATATTTGTGTAATTTTTCCACTGTGCATATGTATCTTTCCCAACACTCACCATTATGTTTGATCTTCTATTTTTTATCAAGTAAATTAAAGAAGAGTATTTCCTCTGTCAAAAAGAAAAAAAAAGAAAAAGAAGCGTAATTCCATAATTGATAGGGTAAGAAATATACATAATTTTGTAGCACTTAACCCCTAAACGATGTGACCCCGAACGAGAATGCCTTTGCTAAATTCATACCGAAACTCGTAGGAGCAAAAGATTGGTACGAGACTAAGAGGACCATTTTTTTTTAATGTTGATAACAAGGGTTAAACTTAAACCTGATGTACAAATTATTCAAACATCAAACAAGGTTTGCAGGACCACTATGAATGATTCAAGACAACTTGAGAAAAAATATTTACAAATTTAATTTAATTACAACAAAAACTCCAAAAAAACAAAAAATACACATAAAAATGACCTGATAAATTATCAACCCCGTTCTAATTCTCTCTGTCCCCCAAAGAATGTTTTTTTTTTCTTCCTAAAGGAAAGCTTCTTTCAATCTACTTTGACCACGTCTCCAAAATGATATATGCAGCTGTTTCTGTAAAGACTCTGTTGTACCAAATAGAATGAAGTATCATGTGGAATATATCATACTTGACAGGGCTCCTATGCCAAAGGAAATGCTGCTGCACCTTTCTCACCATCATCTGCATTTGAAGATACCTCTTTTGAGGGATGGAAAGGAGTATACTCTTACGATTTGGAATATCCTTCTCCAAGACAAAAACAGCAAAGGATTCACAATTCAACATCTCAAAAAATGGAGGCACAAAGTTATCCGATATAATAACCGGGACACATTCATAGAAGATGGCCTCCACAACTCTTGGGCTATTGACTTCGTATCCCTTTGCACAAATACAGTACTTGCTGCTCTTCTTGTACTGGATGTAGTTCCTGTTGCCCTTAGACTTTGGCAGTCTCCCGAAGATTTTTATGGTAGGGTCTTTATTTTCCCAGTTCTGCAACAGAATTGGCCTAACATAACCATGCATTCCCCCTGCGAAAATCGCCGGAGTTTTCCTCTTTGAAACTCGGTTTCCGCCAATGTTTCTAGTGGGCTTCTGAGCAATGCGGACATAAGTTTCAGGAAGAGAAACGTCCTTCCCCAACACAAAATCTTCTTTGACATCAGCATTGCATAGGGCTCTTAAGCACCTAGCCATGTGTTGCCGTGTTTCTGTAGGGGCCTGCATAGTGCAGCTAATAAGTTTATTTTATAAGATACAATAGATAAGACTAATGTGATACAACATTTACTAATACATACTTTTGAAGGCACATTCAATGAAGTAGAAAAAGCATCTATACCTAATCATGGCAAGCAACAAGAAAATGATCAGCACCTCCTGTTCTGTTCCAGAAACGATGTTTCCCAGCAATCATGTCTACATAATTTTTCAGATACTGAATCAGGTTCCTAGATGATAGATCTCAAGGGAATTTTCACCAGTAGAATTTGCTTCATTAAAAAACGTCATATTCTTAACCATTTCAGACTCAGATGATAGATCTACAGTTTGCAATCTAATGCCATCTGATGTTGGTGTGTTGTTGGCTGAAAATACAATGGGTTGAACGCTACTATAAGGAAGTTCCAAATACTGGAATGCTAAAATCATTGCAACTGCAATGCCAACAAGCCCAAACAATCTCTTTCTTTCCAGCTGAAATATCGACCACAGTTCTTGACCCATTTTGCTAAACTTACTGAACAAACGTCACTGCCCAATTACCACATCAACTCTGTAGATTATACAAAAGTAAACTAGATTTAGTTACAAGAAAGAGTCAATTATTAAATAAATATATATTTTATAAATATTATTTATGATCATTTATAAATATATATTTTTTGTTTTATTTTAATTGAAAAATTCTGAGTAATGAGTATTATGGTCAGTTTAAAAGCGGTAGGTCCTAATTCTTAAATCCTCTTTCATTAATTAACCTTTCATCACGTTTTACATGAGAAGTTCTTGTCCCTACACGGTGTGACGTTTTATTTACATCAGAAGTTCCAGTCCGCATATTGTGTGTAAATATTCTAATAAAACTCGACAATTAGTTACTCTATTAATTCGACAAATTAATTAAAAATTGATAAACAATTAAATACTACTTTTTATACAACGATTATGAGATTTAATCTTAATTTGAATGCACTATCGATTAAAATGTCTTTTAACGAGTAAAAATATATGAATAGTCCCTTAATTTATTTTGTGCTTTTACTAAGTTTTTATTAGAATTCTAAAAAAAATTAGAGAATCAATTTAAAATTACAAAATAAGTTAAAGATTAATCTTATATTTTATCCTTTTTAGTATTCTTATTAATTATAAAATAATAATTTTTATAATAATTAGTTTAGGAGACATTTGGCAAGAAGTAAAAATTATGTCGCATCTTTAGTGCTAGATCTTGAGCAAAGATCTTGAGCTTAAGATCTGATCTTCACTAGATCTCCCAATAAAGGAGGTGAAAAGATCTCCAATATGGAGGATAAGTTCTTGTAGAAGAACTCTCAAGATCTGCACATAGTTCAAAAAAGAATAAATTATTTACCTCTTTCTCTTTCCCTAACATCTCAAAATAAGATCTACCATTAAAGAAAAATTAGAGAGATCTTAAGAGATCTTCAATCTTATGTGGTTCTATGAAAACTATCAAAAAGTGATCTAAGATCTCATTTTAAGATCTACCACTAAAAATGCTCTAAGAATAAGAATTCTTGAAAATCATAAATCTAGAAAATCAAAATTTTTAAAAATACTCAAACTTGTTGGATTGATCATGTGTACTTTTGGAAATTATATATGTTTTCTTAAGATGAAAGATTTTCATATTTAGTTTTGATAGAACTTATCTAAAAACATTAATTATTTATCATATTAAATTATCTAATATGAGTAATATAATATTTCTATGGTAATAAAACTTTTGATCTCAAATCAAAATAGTAGTTAAATTATCGTGGGTTGCATATTGCAATGACAGTTGGAGGAGATGGTCGGTGACAGGATGGTGGTCTTTATGAACGTAAATTTCACCACCTTTAGTACCAAATCAAACAACCCCAAAAAGAAAGAAAGGGTTGAGTGTGGAATCAGGGAGAGTTTCATGAGGGTGATAGAGTCAGGTGCGTTTGGAGGGAAAGGGTTCTGCTTAGGCCTGGACAGAGCGGCGAATGGAATGGGTCCAAGAAGGGAGGTGTTAGGAGTTGATATTCTTACTATTGTTTTTTGAAAAGTAGTGAGAATAAAGAAAAATAACCCTTTGTACATTTTCCTCATTCCTTACCCTTCTTTTTTTCCCATTCTTCTCACCACCATTTCTCTTTTCCCCTTCATTTTTTTTCTCGTTTATTTATACACAACAAAAATACAATTTTATTATATTCTAAGTTGAGAATCACAATAAAATCATACTTCCATTATATTTTTTGTTTTAGAAATCATCATAATACAAATAGGATTCCATTGTGTTATTTTTTTTCATTTTGGAAAATAACATAATGGAAGTACAATTCCATTATAAAGTGGATGTGGAATTAAATAACACAACAGATGTTATTTGAGGTTATGAAAAATTACATAATGAAATTGTGTTTATGTTATATAATTGGGATTGAAAAAAATATACAATAAAAACATGATTTTGTTATACACTTATGCAATGGTATTTCCTTATGTATTTTTTTATCACCTATTGTACAATCAAAATATGATTCTGTGCAAATTTTAGGAGACAGTTTTGAAATATGGATCAAATGCACTCATGTGGATAGTGCCATTAGCAAATATGATCATGCAAGCAATATCCGAGGTGTTGGAGGCCGAAGCGCGTAGCCTGGTTTACGTAAAAAAAAATTATTTATTTTATATTGTTTGTGTGTTGGTTGGTTTATAGTACCCGATATCCTAAAGCGAATTGCATACCAAACATGAGGGAACTCTTAATTAAATTATATTCTCTCTTGTGTGTGTAAAAGAGTAAGGAAAGTTGTTTAAAGAGGCGTAATATTCCAATGGATTGAAAGCTCTAAATACGTCTAAAAACAGAATCTCACCTACCAGTGTAAATAGATGTGTCTGTGTCTTGCTTCTTGATACCATGCCACAATTGGACAAAAGATGGGCCTAGACTCTATATGAACAATTTTTTCTTTTCTTTTTCTAAACCTAATAGATTCTAGACTCTTTAAAGCTTAAACAATTGCAATTTTATAACGAGGAGTTGTGATTATATTTAGTGTACTCTGTAATAAACTAAACTATATTAAGTTCATACCATACATATATTATCTTTATTTTCAAGTATATCCAAACCTATTTGTATGTTGTTGCAGAAAGTGATAGATTTTTCAATTTTTCTATAACAGTTACACTTATAAATGATGTAAAAAAGTCGAAAAAAATCTGACAATTCTAAATTTAATTACGGGTCAAAATGTACCTGAATGATAAATTTTATTTTTTTCAATAATGAATTCTAAACATTTTCATATTTATGAGGACAAAAAATATATTTTAGCCATTTTTAATCAAAATTATCAACCTACGTGACTTGTTATTATCAAATGTTTAGACAACATTTATAAAGTTTGTATAAGTTTTAAAAAGAAAATGAAGTCATATGTAATTTTCTTACACATAAGGAAAGATGCATGTAGGTTTTATAAAAAAAAGAAAAATATATGTAATTTTCTTAAACATCATAAATAACATGTATAATTTACTCTTTTCTCTTTCATTTATAAAAAAATCATAATATCATATTAAGCATTCAATTATTTTATTAGGTAGGATTATCATAGTCGTTAAAGCTTTTCAACTTTTTCTTTTGAGGGAAAAAAGGTTTTCAAATTATACATCATCCCAATATCCCATGCCATATAAACAAAATGATTGATTATAATGCTAAACAGAATTTATTTCAATCTAAAATCAATTATATAAAAAATAATAATAAATCAAGTAAATGAATGCATCCCATGCCGTATTAATTGTAAGGGGAACTGCTTTTGTGGATTTAATCATTTAAAAAAGTTATCTAACATCACTTTGATATATACCAATATCAAGACATGATAAAAACCATATTTATTGCTATTTTATACGTTTGATTTTTGCATTGGCTATTTTATACGGTTTAAACCATAATTATTTGTACGTTTAATTATTTTTTTACGCCGAAAACACTTGTATTTTTATTGCTATTTTAACATCTATAATAAGATTCTCCATATGGCAAGTAAGTGGATTATATAATTGTAGTACGAAACTGCAGTAAAATATATGCTCGATCACATTGTGTGCGCACCTACTACGTCGATGCTGATGGAAAGCAACTTGAGGGCCAAACTACTTGCGTTAAAATAATTGCTTTAAATTGTCCGGTAAACTACCGTATAACTTCTAAAATAATTGTAATCAGTTGAATGAGCTTTAAAATTTTAAGCAATTATCTAGATCAACATGATGCTTGGAGAAGTACGTATCTGGCTTATAAAAAAACATATAATTTTAACTTAATCTATCAATAGCCAACCCTATAATTTACATTCAATAACTTGGTTTTTAACTTTATAATTAATTTGATTGTTTAGTTTTTGTGCGTATTAGAGACAATGACCGGCAGTTAAGACACTAGCCAATTAATGCAAGAAAAGATGCCTTTGTCTTTAAAAACAAAATACAGCTCAAAGCTCTATGCGAATTGTGAACCATCCAAACTCAACATTGGGCAAAATCATACACACCTAAATATATATTTAATTTATTACAATATCGCAAGCATGCATTTAAAAATATATAACTTTATCGATCCATTGGCTAGCTAGAAGAGCTCCTTTGTTGATTCCTATTGTCTTTCTTCATTGATCCTCTACAGATAATGAATAACTTGCATACTTGTCAAATTCAAGGGCTAAACCAACCAACAGACTGAAACAGTACCCCTTTTCTATCTTTACATTCTGAACCAATGAGAATTCATAATATAAAAAAAATTGTACATGCATTCTCTTTTTCTTTTATAACAGATAGATAGAAATGGTGGAAATGAGATTGTAGGTTAATGAACTTCTAACTTCTATTTTTTTTTGTTAATATTCGTATCAATGAGTCTAAAATAAACATCGAAAAATTTATAATAATTTAAAAATATTTAACTCAATTAATTAAGTTAAATCTCTTTATTTCTAGACATCTACTAGACACGACATTCACAGACAAAAAATGCAACTTGGAAGGAATATTCCGATACAAGGGAAAGCTCCACATGCAGTTGGAAACTATTTTTTACACTTCTTTTTTATAAAGCTATTTCTTTTTGCATTGTATAGTATTGTTTTACATTCCTCTCTCGTGCCTGTATAAAAAATGTACAAAAATGATTTTAATTTCTTTGTTAATGTAAAATGTTTGAGTAATAAATAGTAGACATATACATTTCACTATTCTAAACACCTCATTAATAATCAAAGATCTAACTGATTGAAGATTTTAAATAATTATTTGATACTTAATTAGAATTGATTCTTATGAATAAAAAAAGATCTCATTCACATTTGTTAATATTTTTTAAAATTTTTACTTTCGTTTACTATTTATTATGAAGCTGGTTGTGTTGCATCGAAACGCACAATCTATAGTTAATGGAAACGCATATGGCATTGGCAACTTCATACATGACTCTTGCACCTAAATACTGCTGCGTTCAGAAACGACCCTTTATCATAAATTCAGGACTTTCCTCCGCCTTCAAGGTAATTAAATCTGTCTCTATTTTGCTTTTCAAAACCTAACGTCCAATTTAGTGAGTTGCATAAACATTGTTGTTTACTTCATGAGCAGCCGATCTTAAGAGCGTTGCCTCAAATTCCACTGCAAATTGATGCTTCTAAAACCTTCACAGACATCAAATCGAAATTTCTTAACGCTGTTGTGGATTCAGCATTTGAGTTTATCGACCAGCTTGTGCTTCCATCTCAGGTGAGGTACCAACTGATTAAAGTGTTTTAGTCTCAACCATCGAGCGTGTGTGAATTAACTGGGGTAGAATTGTTTCAGTTCACAGAGATCTCGGGTTGGAACCTTGGATAGCAGCCATCAAATAAAAAAAAAGTGTTTTAGTCTCAAATGGATGCCCTAACCATCATTTTAATTTATTAATTAATATATAGTGTTCTTTTTGTAGAGTAACTTTGCTCCGGTGGAGGAGTTAGGGGAAGCCGTGGCTATCACTAACACTGAAGGTGACATACCAGATCACTTTCCAGAGGGTGTCTTCATTAGAAATGGTCCGTACGTACTATGAATTTTTGAACTCTACATTTGCTTAAAATGGGGAAATGAAAAGAAAATTCTTTCACACTTTTATTATATCCCTTATGAGTTAAGAAAATAGTATCATAATAATCTTATTTTAACTGAATTAATTTCCATCTTATGAATAATAATAAATTCTTTTGTAAAAAATAATTATAAAATCTTGCTAACTAGTGTTTAAGGGTATTAATTGGTTAATGAACTAAAAATATATTTATTATATAAATCATAAAAGAATGTAAAAAAAAATAACACAATTTTTCACGTCTTAATAAAAGTATTTTTATTTTAAATTTCTTTTGCCTTAATTATATTATGTGTTTTTTCATATAAGCGTAATAACTGTGCTTGATTCTAGTATAACAGTTTCCCTTAAATTATATGACGTGCTTTAACATTTTCTCTTAATTAATCATGAACTAAGTGCCTAGTGGGGTGGAGGATATATTCTCTAGTACAATAGGGGATATTATTATACCAAATACTTCTTTTAATTTGTAAGTGTTGGTACCCCTTAATCCTTTATACCCTGTATTTTCTATCTATGAAGTTCTTTTTGTTGATATATAAAAAAATGAACATAAGTGTCTAACTATCCAATCAGAAATTACTTTTACACACTATGGGCGTGGGGGAAATATATGATAAAAAATAATTTGTTCATTTTCACTCGGCCCACCAAGCTCAATTAAAAAAATGAATAAGTTGTTCCAGTAGTGATGCATTCAATCCTTTCAAAATTTAATGAGAAAGTGAACATAAGACTGCTTGCTATGTATCTAGACAAGTGTAGGGCTAGGAACACAATTCTTTTAATATATTTTTTAACTATTGATTAAAATTATTGAAATTTATAAAATTATAAGTAAAAATCAAGTGAGACTTAAAAATTTTTGTATTCTCTAATAAATTTTAGCCGAAAATAAATAATATGTTCTTTGCATTTTTCATATAAACAAATTTGTTTACTTATTATATTTAATGTAATAATTTTTCACATCTAAATAAAATGAAGTAGCTAGAATGAAAAGAAATAGAAAAAAGAGGAAGTGCCAGTGAAAAATTGTGATGAAAAAGAAAGAACTAGATAGAAAAAAATCAAAAAAAGAAATTAAATTTTAAGAAAAAGTAATTAAATGTAAAAAACTAAAATCTATTTATTTATATTCATCTTTGTATATTGCTATATATATATACGTACAGGATCAAACCCACTCTTTGGAGGATTGAAATCATCCAAGTCTATCTTGGGGAGGACAAATAGCGTGTGGGTGGAAGGAGAAGGAATGCTTCATGCTTTGTATTTCAAAAGGGAAAGTAACGGGTGCTGCACCATCGTCTACAACAACAGATACGTTGAAACTGAAACGTACAAGCTTGAGAAACAAAGTACCAAGCCTTTGTTTCTCCCTGCTGCAAAAGGAGATTCATTGGCCGTTGTTTCTTCTATGCTTCTAAATTGGGTTAGCATTTTTAAGCACATGCTCAAAATAATCATTCTTTGAAAGATAACAAACTCTGTTAAAGGATAAATAGTTAAATTTGTCTATCAAAATGTGATATGCTAATAAATTGGTCCTAAAAGATGAATAATTCAAATTTAATCATTGAATTTATGACAAATTAGTCATGTTGATAATTTAATGACAAATTGATTCTTAAACTTTGTAACTTAATATCAAATTGGTTCTTAAAAAATATAATTTATTTTTAAATTGGTCATTGAACATTATCACTTAATAACAAAATGATCTTATAAATTTAAAGATTAATTTGTTACACTTTTTGAATATTTAGAGACTAAATTTGTACTTTCATCTTTTAATAATCAATTTGTCAATACATTACACTTTTGAAAACGAATTTAATTATTTCCCCTTTTTATTAATATTTTTCATGTACAAATAACTAATCATTTTCCAAAAGTTTCAAAGAAAACTGAAAAGGTGATTATTTTCATAAGGTTAAATATAATTGTTGGTCTATTATGTTTTAATGTTTTTTTATTTGAGTACATTAAATTTTAAAAATTTTATTTTGATCTTTTATATTTTCAAAAGTTTCATGTTACATTAAGTTTTATTATGATTTTTTATGTTTTTGAAAATTTTATTTTAATTATTTTTTTTAAAAGATTAGTGTTCGTCCATGTTTTAAACACTGATGAACCACTAATGTTTTTACTGTAAAATAAAAGAAGTCATCAAAATAAAACTTTTAAAAACATAAAAAAAAAATTAAAATTTCTGTTGGGTATCTCGGACCCTCAAATCAATTTGCGGAAGCGAAAATAAAATCAAAAGGGAGAGAGAGAGAGAGACAATCTGAATTTGTTTTACGTGAGAAAACCTTCCTCAATGTGAGAAAAGAAAAACTCACGGGACCTAGTCCAATATCAAAATCCACTATAACAATAATCGGTTACAATGAATCAAAAACACACCAATGTGGTGGTACACTCAACCTCTCCAACAATGGTGGTCACTCAAACGCTCACAGTGTTTCACTCTAAGCTCTCAAATATGCAGGCACAGTGGCTTGCTCAAATATATCACTCAAGACTGTTACTTGAGGCTCTCAAATTTCTGTGTGTCTTGCCTCCACCCTTACTCATCTATTTATAGGATGAAATGGGCTGGGTCTAAGCTATCAAATATTATTTGATTTATATCTTATCAAATAATAACAAGATTATATCTTATCAAATAAAAACAAGATTATATCTTATCAAATAAAAGCAAGATTATATCTTATCAAATAAAAACCAAGATTATATCTTATCAACTAAAAACGGAAATTATCCAACAATTTAATATACCGAATTGAAAAAAAAATACTGAATGGACCAAAAATTATATTTTTTCTTTTAAAAAATCAAACTAAAATAAACATGCATATAGTGTCCAATTATATATGCATTGAATTAGTTAAGATTAGCAAGTATATTTCTAAAGCAAAATATGTCAATTGAAACCCTTGTTGAATAGCCGTGCATGTATAAATAGTAAGAATTTTATTAAATTACTACGGGGTTTTCAAATTATCCCAAATAAAAATGAAGTTAAACAATAACATTATATACAGGTAGATCAAAGTAATAAAGACAATTTCAACCCGTAATTATTATTACCTTTTATGTTTCTGGTGTGAGAGAGTTCATGCATGGTTAGCTGAAATTAATTCATCTCACAAACGAGCTAGTTTTGAATTTTCACCTTGTGGATTTCATTCACAGCTGAGATTTGGACAACTGAATAAAGATTATAGCAACACCAATGTGTTTGAGCATTCAGGCAAGTTTTACTCGATTTCGGAGAATCAAATCCCGCAAGAAATTGACATCTACACACTAAATACATTGAAATACTGGGATGTCAATGGAGCATGGAATCGTCCTTTCACCAGTCACCCCAAGGTTTCTTTTACGTGTAACGTGTGTGTGGTATATATCTAGTCAAAGTAGTGCATGTGACTGTGAGTAGAGTTAATCTTAGTTATTATACAACTATATTATATACGAGGGTTAAGATTTTCTCTCACACTCTTAATTATTGTGTGCTTAATAAAAATTTCTTGATATGTTTAATACTACAGAAAGTTCCAGGCACAGGAGAGCTGGTTATTTTTGGGGTAGATGCAACTAAACCTTATCTTGAAATTGGAATAGTTTCTGGTATATATATGCTTTACACTCCTGATAATATACTGTAGTACTCATTGATTTTGATAAAATGGTTGTGCTGATGTGTAATATCGATAACATATATACCCTTTATTAACCATTTTCAGCTGATGGAAAGGAATTGGTTCATAAAGAAGACATAAAACTAGAGAGATGCTCTTTATGCCATGATATAGGTATCACAAGCAGGTATAATATGTAGCATTCATTATCAAACCAAAGAATGAAATTATAAGCCAAGGCTATATTGACTAGAATGACAATTGTCGTATTGAAACTAACGCATCAATCATTGCTATTTTTTGGTTAGCAGGTATATAGTGGTATTGGATTTTCCACTGATTGTAGATTCAAACAGACTACTTAAAAGAGGCCCGTGAGTATAAATACATATTGACTACACACACATGTAGAATAGACTATGACATAGGGTTTGTTTGGGTAAGCTTCTCTAGAAGCACTTCTAGAAGAAGAAAATAAGAGTAAAAAGATGAGATGAACTTTTCCATAAGTAAAAATAAGTTCTCCATTAGTTAATTTGTAGAAGCTCACCAATGTAATTTCTCTAAAAGATGAGATGACATCTACAAATTAGCTAATGGAATACTTATTTTAACTTATGGAAAAATTCATTTCATTTTTTTCTTTTTATTTTTCTATTCTAGAAGTGTTTCTAGAAAAATTAACATCCAAACAGGCCCATAAAATGATAAAATCTTTGTAGATGAAATTAGCATTCCATATTATTGCATGTAGATTAATCAAATACGAGAAGGAGAAATATGCCAGGATTGGGATAATGCCACTCTATGGTGATGAAAAATCAATCCAGTGGTTTGAGGTGGAACCTAATAGCACATTTCATATCATCAATTCCTTTGAGGATGGTGATGAGGTAACTTATCCACAAGTAATTAACATTTGAAGCTAACCAAAAACTTCTTCAGATACTCGATCTAGGCAATTAGCTGCAAAATTGAGAAACTTTCTATACGTTGTACCAGGTTGTGTTGTGGGGTTGTAGAGCATTAGATTCAATAATTCCAGGACCTGAAGATGGTCTATATGAATCAACGTTATTCTCTCGGTGTTATGAATGGCGATTAAACATAATAAGTGGGGAGGTTAAGGAAAAATATATCACTGGACCAGAACAGTTTATGGATTTTCCAGTAATCAATGCAAGTTTTACAGGAATTAAGAATAGATACGGATACACCCAAGTGGTTGATCCCGCTGCAAGTTATGCAGCAGGTAATTCCTTAAAACACAGTTTTCTCTATTCTTTAACTATTTAACAATTACTATAACCGCTAATTACCATAAACCTAGATTCATAATTGATAATACGTTTCATATTTGACCATTTAGATATTCCTAAATATGGAGCTTTAGCGAAGCTATACTTGGGAGAACCATGTTCAGAATTCCCAGAGGTAAAAGATGGCATGAAATAGCTAGAATTTGATTATGTAATTACTTTTCTTTTATATGTACATATAAAAAACACTTATTTTTTCCCCTTAAAAGTATCAACTTTCAAATGTGTAAATAGGGAGATACACAACAAAAGCCTATAAGGGTGGAATACCATAGTTTTGAAAGAAACGTATTTTGCACTGGATCTGCCTTTGTCCCTAAAGAAGGTGGTATTGAAGAAGATGATGGTTGGATAATCACTTATGCTCACAATGAAGATACCGGCATATCTCAAGTAGGTCAATTGATTTATGTGTGGGCATATGTACAAGTTAATTGATCTAATGATCCAGCTAAGAATCATATTAGCTAGCACCTTAATTTCTTTATTTTTCTTAATAGGTTCATATAATTGACACAAAGAAGTTTTCTGGTGAGGCAGTTGTCAAAATTACCATACCTTTCAGAGTTCCATATGGATTTCACGGAGCTTTCATGTCAATCTCATTGTAGGCACAATAGGATTAGTTGTAATGTGTTGTCTGTATTAATTTGCAACTCTTAGTCACTTATGTTGATAGCTAATGTATATCATGTTATTATCTACTTAGTTTGATTATTTAAAATAAAAATGGTAAATTATATTTATTTCTCTTATAGATATTTAATGTGCAAATGGTATTTGGCAAATTAAGAATTAAGAGGCCTCTTGAATTAGCAAGTGAATTTTGTTACTTTTACTACATTTTTTTATAACACATGGAGACAAAGAATGTAAGGAGGGCTGAATTAAATGAATTACAATACATCTGAGTAGTTTTTTTTTTAAGTCTATTTGAGTAACTATGTAAAGAGAAAACTGAAATTATCATAATTAAAATTGTGTGTAGTAACAAAGATTAACGGAAGTTGTGAAACATAGGCTATTGTTGATATTGACTGAGGTCTTGTAATTATTCAAGATTAATTTGCAGTTAGGAGATGAGGAATCTTAACCTTAACATTAACCTTGTATAATCTGAATTCTTATTGTTAATTCAAGTTCATTTCTTTTAAATTGATTAAACTTGTCTCTAATTTTAATGACTTTATAAGCTAGCTGCTTTTAATAGATTGATTTTTCTATTGACAATTGGGAGATTAGAATAAGGATTAGATTTGGAATAAAGCAACATGATTGAGAATATTCCAGAAAATATCAATAATTATGAGATCTTAAAGATTCTTTGAATCATTTTTGTAATCTGTCTAACCGAAGATAATATCAATGTTTATAATAACTCACATTCTATTTAATTAACTTGAACTAAATATTTTTCTCAACATATTCTTGAATATAGTGCTCGTCTTAATTGGAAATCTTTAAAGAATTAGAATTTTCAATTAAGGAAAAAAAGCTGTTGAATAAAAAGTTTGGGTCGTAATTGATTAATTTGTTAATCATAACTGTTATAAATTTCATTTCATGAAAGGTTAGCTCAAATAGAGATAATTAAATTACATAATTGCTACTTGTATATGTCCCTTAAAATGACACTCCAACTCTCTCTATATAGGCACTTGTCGAGTTTGCATAAGCATCGCTTATTTTCTCCAATAAACAAAGTTTCAATCCGAAAAAAAAAAAGTAAACAATACAGATTCAACAAGTGTCAATTGGAGCAATGGTTGACAGAAACAGACTATATGCTAATCAAATATGGCTATTGTATAATATGTCAATCATGGACAACGTTTTTTGGATCAGAGACAGGACTCCAAGCTTATGCATGCTTTTGTCTTCATCGACCAGAAGATATTCTAATTAATTGTCCAAGACAAAGAGCACTACAAAAACCAACAACATAAAAAGCGTGCAGGGTGGGGACTTTTATAGTAAAATAGAAAGACAACATTGAAAGCTATCCAAAGTTGTCTGCATTTGTTGGACTAACACCAGCGGAGAGATGCTATGCTATGTTATGCCAATCACGTAGTAGCAGTCATTACTGATTTCCCCTTAGAAATAAGGCCTACCCCTTGGCAGGAGATGTTGAAGTTGCACATGAAGTAGTCTCTATCTCCCGGTCGGAGACAAGGGATAGATGTGGCTAGGTTAGGTCAACTCTATCATTGGTTTCATTATCCCTATAACGATCACTAGAAGAAGATATGTGCTACTACTATCCGGAAGCTAGGTGGTTCTATTATGGCGAGGGAAGGGTCTACTTCTGCTTCATCGGAATGCTTTTGGTGGCAGGTCTTTCTATTACCGATATGGACCTCAGGGTCTCGTTCTGTACCTAGGCAGACAATCTATATAACTAAGGTAAGTATATATATGAATCTGTTGCGTCGTTTATGGTGTTGGATCACCTACACACTACTGTGTTGCGACAAGGACTGGAATTGCCTCTGCGTTTGGACCTTTGATTAATTAACATCTCTTTTGTTTATTGACCTCCTATTTCTTTTTAATCCTAATCCACATGAGGTCAAATTCAGATTTATTTAGTAAGAAAAGAATAAAAAAGAGAGAACCAAAATCTGGTAATTAAGATCTTCTCTTGAGAAGATGGGTAACAATAATTGTTGGGGGTAAATATCTGTGTTTAAGATCCAATTTATTATATTATCAATTTTAGTAAAGAATTGTTTTTTATTCTATTATTATATTTATTGTTTTATTAAATTGTTAATTTGACCAAGTCTTTGATTAAAATTAGATAATTATTATCATGATAGAGATTATGATAATAAAAAATAAGTCCTTTATAATTTTAATCTAAATGATTATTAATCGTAGGATTATTGTGAATAAGATATTGATAATCCGGATAGATCAATATATATGTGATAGTTATTGGATAAAAATTAATAGATTTCATTTATTAAATTGCATATATAGATGATGTACATATGGATGTCATAATTGAACTGATTCAATTGAGAATTCTTAGCCATTAATATTATATTGATATGTCAATAGGAAATTCTAAAGATTGCACCTCATTTATGGAGACTTAAAATTAAAAACTAAAGTAGTTTGGTGAGCATGAGTTGGAATTAGTAATGGAATACATGAGTGATTAGCTCTAGAGCAAGTGGGAGATTATTGGTGATAAATGTGTATATCAAAGATCCAATCCAACATGTTATCAATTTTAGTAAAGAATTATTCTTTATTTTATCATCATACTTATTGTTTTATTAAATTATTAATTTGACAAGTCCTTGATTAAAATTAGAGAATTGTTATCATGATAGAGATTATGATAATGAGAAATAAGTCATGTATAATTTTAATCTAAATTGTTCTTGATCGTAGGTTTATTGTAAATATGATATCGATAGTTCAGATAGATCAATATATATGTAATGGTCTTTATTGGATAAAAACTAATAGATCTCATTTATTAAATTGCATATTTAAATGGTGTACATGTGAATGTCATCATTGAACTGACTTAATTGATAATTTCTAACAATTAATATTACCTTGATATGTTAATAGGAAGTTCTCAAGAATAAATATAATAGTTTCTTTTGACATGATGTTATCATAGTAATTAATAAGCTATTTATTATGTTTTAATTTCAGATATCTAATGCCTTAGGGCACTAGGTGAATGAATATTGGCTATGATTAAATACTTGTAGAATTAATTATTAATTAAGAAGAAATTCATCAACTTTAGGTAATGAGTTTGAGCTCTATGATAGAACTAAGACCTTGGTCAGGACAATTGAATGAAAGAAGAAAAAAGTTTTTTAAGTCAGTCATTGATAAAATGTGTTAGCTTATTAGGGTTTGACAATAACACTATACTGTAGAGTTAACAATGAGCTGTAAATGATAGAAAAAAATATTACATTATTCTTTTATTGGTTCTTGAAGGTAAAAGATGTTACTTCATGTTATTCAGACATTAAGGAGTGTTGTTACCTTGATTAATAAATTAATGATTAATTTACTACTGACTTAGTATTGAACCTACGGGTCACACACAAACAAGCGTTTCAATCATTGCAAAAGAAAAATAATTTATTTGATAATTAAATTAGAGAATTTAATTTAATCAAATAAATATTTTAGTGAAATATTATTATATTTTTTAATGTAATTAATAAAAAAATTATTTTATAGATGTGGAAGAAAAGATACCGGAGAAAAGAACCTGCCAGAACTCCCTCAAACGGCATCGTAGCAAGGGAATAATAATAGCAGTTCTCTCCACAATATTTGCCATAACATTTCTCTTACTTCTCTATGTTAAATTCTGTCGAGTTATCCCTCATGAACTCCTAAGGCAAAACTCAAATCTCCAAAACTTTCGGGGCCTAACTCGACCAAGGTCTAGAGTTTCTGGCATTGACAAACAAGTAATTGAAACACTTCCTTACTTCAAGTTTTCTTCCCTTAAGGGTTCCAAAGAAGGCCTAGAATGCACGGTTTGTCTCTCAAAATTCGAGGACACGGAGACAAAGTGCAAGCACGCTTTCCACATGAATTGCATTGACAAGTGGTTTGAAAGCCACTCTACGTGCCCTCTTTGTAGACGCAGGGTTGAAGCAAGGAACATGAAGAACCTCAATTATTCATTAAGCTCGAGGTTCCTTCGAATCTCACGGAAACCTTGAAATCTTCGTTGAGAGAGAGCCATCTAATCGAGGGTCATCGAGAAGAGGCTTTTGGGACGTGGGCAAGTGCAAGAAACAAGAGCCACTACTTGTTGACCAAGGTGGTGGTGGTTTAAAGTGGAACAAACATGAGCACGTGATGAATCATAAGATAGTTATCTCTGATGTTTTTACGAGGAGCAGGTGGAGAGATCTTAATTCTTCGAACCTGTTGTCAATGAATAGTGAGATGATATGATTAATGATGTTTTCAGCTCGAGGTTCTGTTCCTTTCCTTTGGAATCTACTGACCCCAGTGGAAGGTTTCATGGGACTTCGAGTTCTAATGAGGAAGAAAACTCGTTTACAGAACTGAAAAATCCTGCGGAGAAGAGGTGCATGTCTGAGATTGCCAATGTTCCGAGGTTTGCACAAATGGGGAAGGAGAACTAGATCAGAGAATGTGTGACATCTAATGAGAGGTTGTGGAAGGTTTGGTTGCCAATTGCACGACGAACAGTCCAATTGTTTGCAAAACAAGAAAGGAATTTGGTTGAATTGGAACACAAAACTCTGGCTTCAAATGTTTGATCAATGTAATGGGACTAAAATAGTAGGTCATGTGTATGTTTGTGTAGTCAACACAGCTTCAATGTCTGTGTGTTCACATAAAACAGATGAGATTACAATCCTAGATAGTGCAATCCTCTTATTTACCGTCACTATGCAAAATAAGCATACTATTTTAAAAAATAAAAGTAAAAATAGTGTGACAGCATGAAGTCAAGTCAAACCATATAACATCTAATCTCTTCATAAAAAATCTTGAATTCATATTCAAGTGATAGTTTTCTTATGAACAAAATATCAATATTAAGTCAATCAACTTGCTATCGTCGTAATACTTAATTGTTTTGACACTCATGAAAGTGATACGATTTTAAATATTTTCATTGTTGATATAAGAGAATAAGAGGATTTCCTACAAATATTTTTTAAAATTATTAATTTGTGCTGCATAAATTAATAATCTATTATAATGGGTGATTTATCCATTTAGATTATAAAATTGGCTGAATTTTAAAAAAGTCATTTCATAATTTTATTTTATAATATAAAAATTGCATATGAAATAATTAAATTTAAAGTTTTTGAAGTATCCATGCCCATTATTATTAAAAAGTCTTTCATAATGTTGTTGCTAACACGGCTTCGCTTCGCTTTTCTTTTCAATTATTAATATTTTCTAGAGAACAGACAAACAAAGGAAATGAGTGGAGTTGGAGTTAGCCAGCCAGCCTTGAGCTTTCACCTAAGCCTAATGTCAGACACCTTAGTTAGGCCGCACAATTTTTTCCCTTTTTTAAATTTGGGCCCTTTTCTTCCTTCAATATAATCTAATAAATTCGTTATTTGACAAACTTGGATTGACTCATTTATAAATCTAATTACTTCACATTCATGCGTTCCAACTACAAAACAAAGAAATCAAGCATTGGTAGAGGAAAGGTCACTCCATTTCATGCCCAAGGATAGGACACTCAGTGACGCTCCATTTCACCTGGTAAGCATCTTCATACTACGGCACTCTAGGTTAAAACAATTTCACTCCATCTCACGACCAAGGACAAGACACTTATGTGATGTTCCATTTCACCTGGTTAGCATCTTCATACTACTGCACTCTAAATGATGAGAAAAGGGTAAAATAAGGGATGAGTGGGCACTTAGCAGAGAAGGAAATGATTAGAAGAGTTGGAATGTTGATTTTAGTGATTCTTTGTCTTTCTTTCTTTCTTCTTTCCTTCCTTTGTGGAAAGAAAAAGAAAGGAACGAGACAGAGAAAAAAGAGAGAATAGGAAGTTTTTTTGTCCAAGGGAATGAAATGAAATGGGAATAAACAAAGAAGGAAAAGGGAATGGGGTGTGTGTGAGTTGGGGAGTAAGTTGTGATGGAGGCCTAGGGTAAAATTGAGCTATACATTTTCATTTTCTTATCTCTAAAATGATAATTAGTTTGATTCTAATTGTAATGTGAGTATTAAACCATAAAAGATTGGGGTTTTACTACATGATTACTACATACAAACTATAATAGAGTATATTTTATATTTGAGAGATTATTCATTCAAGGTTAGATTTTTAAAGTGATTAAGTCGTTAAAAATAAAATAGTAACATCAATGTACATTAGTTCATGAATTTAGTGATTATTTTAGTTGAAATTGATTACATTATTTATCAATTTAATTTACCCATGTTCCTTCTTGATTTAAATCACTATCATTGTAGTTTTATGAAGATTAACAAAGCTAACACAATAAAACATCAACAATTTAATAGTGACACACAACAACAATATGGTTTGTGTATATCTTTATTCATGCTTGACCATTTAAAAATAGTAACTTATTATATTGTAATTGGAATTTAGAAATCACGAATGAGAATCAGAAGACTTTGAATGATATGGCTAAGGTAATGATGATGGTTAAGAGAAAACCAACTGACATGCTCAACACAATTCACATTAAGGATCAGGTTAGGAATCTTAAGAATATTCTCCAATATACATGACATGATATAACATATTAGTATTCCTTATATTAGTTTACTTTAAATGTAGTATAAAGGTGAAGTTAGTAGGAACTTTGCTCTATGATGGCAAGATGAATTAGAGGATATTTGGCATCTTATATATGTTAATAGTAAGTTACACTTAGTTCAATACAACTAAGATTTTCAAAACCCAACCATAGTGGCTGGCTGGACTAAACTAAGGGATTACTATAAACTGACAGGTAATCATCAAGTAACCATCATCCATTTTGGATCATCAATTTTCCTTTTGACTATCTACAAAAGCACATCTCAACCACAAACTTATCCAAAGTGGCATTCCTTGTATCACCAAAATCCCAACTCAAAGACCTTTAGCAATTTGGTAACTTGTAGCAATTTGGTGAGTAATTCATTACTATGTATAATAACTACATCTGAAATTTTTATAAACATATACATATCTAACATGAACTTAATCTTAATTTCAGGATGTGCCAAGTACTATGTATTTATTTATGAAAGATGCAGAATTCATCCGTATTAATTTGCAAGGGACTACAAAATGCAAAATTATTTACAATCACTATATAAAGAGTGCAAAGATTGGTTCTGGATGGAAGTCTTTTGCAAATTTCCATAATTTGAAGGTTGGTCACAAAATTATATTTGAGTTCCCAAATCTAAAATTTAACTTTATTTATTATGGATTGATTAATTGTAATTTAAGTATATTATACTCTACCAATCTCTAAACTTTGTTTAGAACTTTTTCTGATAAATTTTTGTAAAAATGATGCTGCTTTGATTTGGTGAACTTATAAGCTAAATAAATTTATAAAACATATTACATATTCCAATTTTATTAATTTTGATTTTCATTTACTAAATTCTATACGATTAAAACTAAATATATATAATTATATTATATATTTAATTTTACAATTTACCCGTTCATCCACACGAATATTGTACTAGTTTTACACATGAAATGTTGCACATGAGAGTACTGTACTAGTTTTATGCATAAAATGTTGCAATAAAGAAATATAATAATGAAGAGTCAATTGTCCCCCTCCCCTCCCTCTTAAGCTTCAAGTAGGTCCGCCCCTACTCACAAGATAGTTATTCGTTTCACATCAACCACTTATTTGAACCATAGACCATATACTTGTTCATTCATAAGTTTAACAGTTTAAAACATAGTTAGCTACATTGGTCAGTCTGTCCGCATAGTGGTTTCTCTCCCAAACGGTGTGGTTAATCCTGAGAAATAAGGAAAGGAACTTAGTAAATAGTACATTTTATTAATTAATGAAAGTGACAAATTAAGTGTTATATTCCATATCATTTTAATTTAATTTAATATTTATATTTATATTTATAATAACTAATATTAGCATTAATTTTAATTTGGTAAATAGCACTTTATGTAATACATTATATTTATATTAATAAAATTTATGTTAATATATATGGATATATATATATATATATATATCTTATAAAATATATATTAATCGTAAGTTTATATATACTTTTAATTTTAATAGTTAATAAAAAATTGGTAACGATAAAATGTTAATAAATTGAACTGACGCGTTTTTTCATATATTGTTAAATCCAACCAAATCAAATTAAATTCAAATAGTTGTTTTATCAAAATTTTTAGTAAAAAAAATAATGATAAATTCACTTCAAATTCCAATACGTGACACGAACGTTCCTAGTTACAAATTGCAATTGCCTCGTTGTATTTTTCCTTTTTTATTATTTTATTATGAAATTTAGATTGTTGATCATTTGATGTACTACCATCCACCGCATCAAATGCAACGAACTGCTACCGTAGGACGCTATAACCACAGTTGCAACTGAACCACCCAACTCTGACAAGGATTTTAGTGACAGAGCCTGCATGCCTTGTAACCTGTTTTCCTTCTTCACACGATTGTATAATATTATTAATGTTATAGGTATAAACTCAACACGATATATACCCTTTCATATAAGAGTGTTCAAAATTAAGAAAACAATAATGCGAGATAAGTGGTATGATAAACAAATATTTAAAAGAATGTAAAAAATGTTATTAAAATAACGTTACTTATAAGTTTTTTTTAGGAGAATGTTACTTATAAGTTAATTAAAGGTAAATACTCATTTTTGTCTCTGAATGTAAAAAGTGTGACAACTTTATTTATGTGTTAACTTTTGTCAACTATCGTTAATATCAGAGACGAATTTGTCAGTGTACTACACATTCATAGACGAATTTGTCAGTTCTCTACCTAAAATATAATTTAATTTTTATATTCTCTCTTTTTTAATTATTGTAAGCGTAACATTACAATAAACACGTAAAAATTAGGAAAACAAGCATAAATTAAAACAAACATAATAATAAACATAATATTGATTAATAAACATAATCGATTGTTCTGAAATTTCTATTGTAACAATATTAGATAATGACAAAATCAAGTTAGGTCTTATTTATTTTGGTAAGAATTAACTTAATGACTGTGCATTTTTGTTTGGGTCTCATATTTTGGGTAAGGTACTGTTATATTAGAAATTTCAAAGCAAGAATATGAGATAATATTTATTCAAAATATGATATTCAAACAAATTAAAATACACAATCATTAAATTAATTCTTACAAAAAATGAGACTCAACTTGATGTTGTCATGATCTAATGTTGTTACAATATAAATTTTAGAGTAACATATAAATTATGCTTATTAATCAATATTATACTTATTATTATGTTTATTTTAACTTATCTTGACTTTCTTAATTTTTAAGTGTTTATTATAATTTTATATTTGCAATAATTAGAAAAGAAGGAATATGAAGATTAAATTATATTTTGGATAGAGAGCTGACAAATTCGTTCCTGAATATATAGAGCGTTGACAAATTCGTCCCTGAATATTAACAGCAACCGACGAAAGTTAATAGAGAGATAAATTTGTCACACTTTTTTCATTTTTAGAGATAAAAATTTAAATTTTTATTTTTCAATAACATATTTATCAACACTCTATACATTTAGAGAAAAATGATTATTTAGTCTTAATTAAACATATCTGATGCTAATCCACTCGCAGAGTTTTTCCGCAACCAACTCCATATTTGCATTGCATATTCCTTAAACCCTTTTGGCACTCAATTAATTTGCCGGTGAAATTTATATTCCAACTTCACAAGGTAATATTAAAGTTACAACAATCATTTCAACATGGACAAGTGACAAGAAGTTACGTATCGGGTAACCAATAAATCCACGCAATTCAATACTGAACATTAAAATTCTACCAGCCACATACTAATAGAAATCGGAAAGTTCCTCTCGTACTTGGTCAGCTTGATGATAGAACTACCAATTGATACTTCGACGTTAAATTGTCCTCCACGTTTAATTTGCCCTGCACTCTTCTCTAGGCCAAACGACAACCGAGTGGATGGCTAGCAGCAAAGGCCAATGAAGGCATAAGTTAAAAATATATAGAGTTAAGTTTCGAGTAAAAAACTTTTTTTATAATAAAAAAATTAAATGAATTGAATTTTAAAAATTCAAAACTAAGACCAAGACATATTTTAAGATAGGTTCACTAAATATGTATAGAAGTATTTATAAATTTTTTACCAACAAGATCCTGGGATTTGAACTCACCTCCATGTATATGAGATATGAATCCAATCCTTCCGACCAACCTTTGTTTTTATAAGATAGTTTAACAATTTCAATTCATTCATATTTTGAGGGGGGGAAAATCAAAGGTTTTAAGTAAAGGAAACGAACTGATAGGATGGCTTTGATCATAGCAATTAATTGAAACAATTTGAAGGACTTAATTGTATTATTAAAAAAATTAAGGAGTAAATTCAAATAAAAAGTTGTAGGTTAATTAAGAAGCAAAATTGCATATTGACTATAATTAGGTAACTAAAGTGTAATTAAACGTAGGACTTATATACAGTTCCATAGGTGCTTAATATATTGATCTCTAATTTATATAAGAATTTCACGATTAATCTATATTAACAAAGGAGAAAATCAATTTATTCAGAGGTTCCCCTTTGAGACTTTTTGACATTGCATAATCCCTTCCTCGGTCTTAACCTTACAGTAGCATGGAAAAAGAAAAACTGAACCAAAGATGGTTGATAGTGGGTCACTCGGGTCCAACCATGCAGATTCGAGCATGACAACAAGAGAACAGTTGAGAAACATTTATACCTTAATAAATACGCGCCACCCATCATCCAAACCCTTATTATGTTTGTTTATATCCCAACTGTGAAGGATAATTGTAAAGTCCCCATTACTATACTATAGCTACATGCTATAGTAGTAGTTTAGTTTCTTTAATTCCAAGAACCTATTCTTTTCCCATCACCATGTCATGGATTTCTATGGCAAGAGAACCCTCCTCAGCCTAATGGACACCGAAAAGCCAGAACAACCGCCACAATCCCCCGTTCACCTTGGCGTCCAAACCCACAGAGAGATTAGCGAACAAGACGTTCAGTTCAGTCCTCCAAGGCCTTCAAGCACTACTACTTCCGAAGGCATGTTCCCTATGATGATGCCAGATTCACCATGGACACTTTCCCCTCTCCCAACCCCTTCACCTTCTCTTCTTTATCACTGCATAGCTTCGCTCCACCGCCACGAAGGTAACATCTACGCAATTGCAGCTTCAAAGGGTTTAGTCTTCACCGGCTCAAATAGCAGTAGAATTCGCGTGTGGAAGCAACCAGATTGCATGGATAGAGGGTACCTCAAAGCAAGCTCTGGTGAGGTGAGAGTCTTTTTTGTTTTTTGATCCGCATACGTTAATTTGTTAGAAATTAGAATTATGGTTTTTATTAAACAGAGTTATCGAACCTGTGGTCTTTTTTCTCTTCTATTTTTCCTTAATTATCCCACTCATCTTATATCTTTTAGGTGAGAGCCATTTTGGCTTATAGCAACATGCTTTTCTCCACGCACAAGGATCACAAGATAAGAATATGGACCTTCACGGTTTCGGATAGCTTCAAGTCCAAGAAAGTAGGTACACTCCCTAGAAAAACTTCTATTCTCTTGTTCCCTTCAAGAGGAAAAAACACGCCAAAGCACAAAGATTCTGTGTCTTGCATGGCTTATTACCACTCTGAGGGTCTCTTGTACACTGGCTCCCACGACAGAACAGTGAAGGCATGGCGTGTTTCAGATCGAAAATGCGTTGACTCGTTCGTGGCACACGAGGATAATGTCAATGCCATATTGGTGAACCAAGACGATGGTTGTCTTTTCACCGGTTCCTCTGACGGGTCGGTGAAGATATGGAGAAGGGTTTACACTGAAGACTCTCACACTCTTACCATGACTCTCAAGTTCCAACCTTCACCGGTTAATGCCCTTGCATTGAGTTGTTCGTTCAACCACTGTTTCCTCTATTCAGGTTCCTCAGAAGGGATGATAAATTTTTGGGAGAAGGAAAGGTTGTGTTATAGGTTCAACCACGGAGGGTTCTTGCAGGGTCACCGTTTTGCGGTTCTTTGTCTAGCAACGGTTGGGAACATGATATTTAGTGGATCAGAGGACACGACAATTAGGGTTTGGAGGAGAGAGGAAGGGAGTTGCTACCACGAGTGTTTGACGGTTTTGGATGGACATAGAGGGCCAGTGAAGTGCTTGGCTGCGTGCCTCGAGATGGAAAAGGTTGTGATGGGGTTCTTGGTGTATAGTGCTAGTTTGGACCAGACATTTAAGGTGTGGAGGATTAAGGTTTTGCCCGATGAAAAGATGTGCATGGACTATAGTGACCAGTGTGAAGCCGCCACTAGGGTCAAGATTAGGGACTACGACATGAGCCCGGTTCTGTCGCCTTCCTGGGTCGAGAAGAAGCTTCAAGGTAGCTATTTTCAGTAGGATTAATAGTCATCATCAAAGTTTTCGGCAACAATGTAAAGGTTTTTAGAATGTCTGAGACCACAGTAATTATGATAACGTTTTATTTGCAATTCTGGCAATATCAAAGAAGGCATGGAAATTAAACCGTGACCGAGATGGTTTTTTTTAAAAAAACCTTGATCATCATTAATTAGTATGTCTTCCCCTACGCTAGCTCAAGGAGTAGAAGGATAACCGGAAGCAAGCATTTCACATTTTTCTTGTAATATCTCTTCTAGCTCTTTATTATACTTAGGTATAGGAGTATATATATAAGGAAATTGTTAGTTATAGTTCGTAACTAGCTAGCTGCTATTACTTTAAATAGTTTAATAACCCTGTCTTGTAATAAAACAGTATATTGGTACGCATAGAATGCGTAAATGGTTTAGGATGAATTGAAATTTACTATTAAATAAATAAAATGAATGAGTTAGTATCTTTTTCGGTAGCCGATGAGTTGATATATATATATATGTGCAAGGTTTTTAAATTGCTGTCGCCTATTGCCACTGCAACATATCTAATATATGGGTTAGTCACATTTTTCTGCTATTTTTCCTAATGCCATGCATAGTGATGATAAAATGGAAATTGAAATTGAAAACCATGTGAACACGTAGTAGCTAGTGTCGCAACGTAGTGGCGGTAACAATGGAATAGCGATAAAAAAAAAGATAAAATAGAGTTTTCCGAAAAAGAAAAATTAGGAAAATTATCACTAATGCTTTTTTAAGGAAAACTTCGAGGAAAAAAAAATGATTTGGGATTTGAGAAAAAAGGATATGAAAGTTGTTTACGAAACGTATTAGCACTTCACGCATTAGTCATGAAGATGTTAGTCTTTAATCGAGTGTGATAAAAATAAAATGACTTCTTAACTATTTAACTTCCCTTGAGAACATGAACTATGTTTGTTTTTGTTTAATTTAGAAAAAGAAAGTAATTTTTTTTTAAAAGAGGAGATTTTATGTTTTTTTTAGTTTTTTAAGTCAACAAGGAGTTTGCCTTCGTTCTTACGTATCCTCAAGTGCAATGAAGAAATCAGCCTTACGTAGTTCTTTGGGTAGAAAACAGTTTGTGTTGGTTGATTTTATTTTTATGAAAGATTTATTTTAAATACGTGAGAAAGAGTCGTTAAGGTGTTGGACCTTGAAACAATGTTGAATTTTAAGGGAAAAAAAAACAAAGAGAATCACTTAAGACATTGGACCTTGAAGCGATCTCGAGTAATGTGTAATCACGAGCTGTATTTATTTTACTTAAGACTTCTTAAAAATAGACTAGGCCTAAAGTTAAAGAGGTGTATGTAACGAAGGGAGTTGTGACTAACACCATTTACTTAATTTCTGACTTTACAAAAAAATGGGTGAAACCCAAAAGAAAAGGGGGTGTATGTGTGAAAAAAAGATGTGTAACTAGTAGTAATTATTTTGTTTGAAGCTTAAGAAATCATACCATTTCAACTTTATTTTTTGTTTTTTTTTCTGGGTTAGGGTTGGAAAACCCTAGGTGCCTAAGCCACCAAAATGGTGCAGGAAAGGTAAGAACCACCACTGATGGTGGTTACGACCCCCTGATGCCACTGACACAAGGCCTAGCGACGTGACCTCGTTGGAGTTGGTAAAACAAACTGCAAACAAAATATGAAGGAAAGAAGATGAAGGAAGAATGCTCGAACAAACTACAATGAGATGAAACAAAGCCAAAGATAACAATAACCACATGTATAACTCTTGCTGACGACCGCCAAGGAACAAAGCAAAATTGAAAAAGAAGAAAGAAGAGAAGAAAATGAGACAGTGAGAGAATGAGAGAGGATACTTGGGAGACCCCTCTCCTTTCTCTGACGGAGATGTCAAATGTCACCCTCTGTTGGCCTGTTTACTTCTCTCGGGATATGTGTCTCGTATGTGTCCTTAATGCATAGAATCTCTTCCCTTTTATGCATGTTTAATGTTGTTATGAACTATTGAGCTTTCAAAGAATACATTAGTTCCCTTGGGGCCTCTCCTCTTTTCTTCATTATTGTTCTTTTTTTATTTTTTCTT
>CM023944.1:7817716-7866455 GCA_013407115.1 Glycine latifolia | reverse complement strand
AGAGAGCATACTTAGTAACAAAGACAAAAAAAAAAAAGGAAGGTGAATGGTGATAAATGTCAGAGAGTAGGAGTATACCTAGGAAGGTGAAAAGTGTTCAAGTGATTATGGCACATGAGAGAGTACAGTACAATAATCAGTCACACATTCATAGGTTGAGGGCAATATTAATTTATATACTTTTACAGTATAAATTATTTTATTTTAGTTTATATATTATATATAATTGTAATTTATAATAAATAGATTTAAATATATAAATGAGATTTTGGATTTATATATAATCAACTTAAATTGTGATACGAAATTATTTTTAACTATTATTTTTAAAATATTAAATTTTAATTTAAAGATAGTTGATTGAAAGAAAGACAATATTAAGAATATTTAATTAAGATAACAATATAAAAGAGTAGATCGATTTGTGGGGATAATAATATTATAAATTATTTTTTAAAATATTTTAAATTGTGAAATAATTTATAATTATAAAATAATTATACTGAGAAAATTTAAACTGTTTGTGGGATTAATTGCACCCACACTGTATTATAAGTGAATTTTTGTCCCCGATAATAATTATAATTATATTTATACATTTATTTTCTATTTCTTTTTATTTTTCACCCAAATTCATTCTCTCGGCAGTGACCTATAAAATGTCATAATTGCTTACGTATTGAATAAACCAAGACCAAGCTCATCAAACTCTTGGCTGATATTATTAATTTAGTGTGATTAAAATTTGTAAACTTAAATGTTAATTAAATTTAAGTTTGTAAATTGTGTTTGTAAAAGCAATTCAAGTCTTACTTCTATAAAATCGAGTTTAAAGACAAAATTTTAATATATATATATATATATATATATATATATATATATATATATACACTTTTGAGAGTAAATGAATGTCACAATAAAAATGAATTTATTCATCAAAAATACGTTCGAATACCAAAAAATTACAGTGATTTCAACTCATTATCAATTCAAACACATGTTAAAGATGAAGTGGAGACAGTAGCACATGCTCTTTTTTCTCGTATATACAGTATATTATAGAAGTATAGCCAATTTGGTTTGCTTCAGTGCTTAGTGGTTAATTAGCAATTTGGGTCTTCATAGTTAATGCTTCCTTCTGCTTATAAAGATGCATGCCCTTGTCAATTCATGGAGATCGAACTCCGTCCCAAGGAGTTGTTGAAGTTTAATAACTTTAATATTGATAATGATGCTTTTGTCAGTCATGGCAATAGAATAGAACAACTGACCTAGGTGCAGTTTTCACAGATTGAGAGTTATCTTGCTGTTGCATCCAAATTTATCCCTACGTACCTAGTTTCAACCCCATTATGCTGAGGCAATGGGAGTGCATTTGGCTCTAAATTTGGCCAAGGAGTTGTGTTTTCACAACCTGCACACTTGGAAAGAGATAATAACATTCATTCTTTTTCAAGCTTAGAAGAGAAAATGAATTCAAGATTCTTAGTAAACATAAACATACCCCCTCTTTTATGCGTTTCCAATAGTAGAAAGGAACATAAATAAACAACCTAACACGATATTGAGTATTGACAAGAGTGAAAGCAAAATTCATGAGCCTGAAAAGAATAATCAACGATTAGCTCCGCGGCATTTAAGAATGAATTAAATTCTTTGATGGTTTCAAACTAATTTATTGCATACTTAAATTATTTTAAAATACAAAATTATAATTTTTCAAAAAGCTTGAAGAAAAAGCATTATTTTGAAGGGGAAAAAAACTAAATTTATGGTGTCTGTGTATGTTATGATTCAATTACAATTTTTTTTGTGGTAACAAAATTATATACACTATTAATGTATAATAATGTTAATATTAACGCATAATATTTATACTAATAAATTAATTTTGGTTAGGCATATATAGTACTAGAAGAATAATAAGCGTAAAAACTCGTGTCTATATACAGTTAGACATTCACGTTTATCTTGTCGTATTTAATTTGGTAAACATCAGATCAGATCACAAAGACCACATCCAATAATTTGAACATGTTTACGTCATTAAAATGACAAAATATGAATTTAATGTACATGTACTGTATAAAATCATTTATATTACCATTTAATTATAAATTATCTTTGAATTATTTTAAAAATTAACAAAATTATTATACTTTAATAGATTATGATTAGATGATATATAAATCTTTTTATATTGTTAATGCATAAAATTTTTTCTTTTTGAAATAATTATACAAGTTAATTATTTCACTTCATGTGACTACTTTTCCTCCTTTTTTTGCAATTTTTTTATTTATCATGGTATTGATATGAAATAATCTTCTTTAAAAGTAGTGATTAATCTTTAACGAAAACCGTGAGTGCACATAAAATATGTAATTTTCTCTCAACAAAATTTATTTCATACTTAAGGACTAATCAAAATTCAAATTCTTGATCACTTGATTAAGAAAATGCACATGTCACTCCCCCTTGTATTAGTTTCTATTCTCAAATCTAAAGCACAAGCAATTGAAAGATATATTTATTCATTCATTATTGTCCACAAAGTCTACACAGGAAATCAAATCTGAACTAAATCATTGATTTTATCTTGGTGGGAAGATCATTTAACGATATATTATATATAAATAGACCATTTCAAACATATATATAACACAAAAAGAAAGATTATTATTAGATTAAATTAACTACAATAATGCATTATTTTTTAAGAAGGGATGAAAGTGCAAGTTGCCAATCCTATTGTTTAGTTTTCTTCATCACGAGGAAGTGGAACATGAGATCGGTCAATGAAGAAAGTCTCATAGATGTAACCAGCAAGGCCACCACCAGTGAGAGGCCCAACCCAGTAAACCCAATGATCAGTCCAGTTTCCAGTGACCAAGGCAGGCCCAAAAGACCTTGCTGGGTTCATAGAAGCAGCAGAGTAAGCCCCACCAGCGAGGATATTGGCCCCAACAACAAACCCAACCAACGTTGGCCCAAGCCCAGCAAGTGATCCCTTCTTGGGATCCACCATGGTCGCATACACAGTGAACAACAAAGAAAACGTCAACACAATCTCCCAAACTACTCCTTGACCATACCCCACTCCACTGGCCAGCCTATGAACTGGAGTTGCCTGCAAAACAAACAATACACATTGATACATACCTCAATATACAAATTAGAAGCTAGAAGGATGAGATTGAATGGAATACTGCTACTTAAGTATGTCAATTTAATTAAAATGGAGTTGTAGTGTAAGGATTTTTTTTGTACAGTTATCTGATGATAAATTAATTGTTTCATATAATAAGTCTACTGTACTTTGAAAATCATAATTAATATGATTGGTTAATAGAATAAAAGTCATTATATTAGAAGTGTGTTCAACTTAAACTCATTTTATAGGACACATTTGATTTGATAAATCCAGAATATTTCACAGTAAAAAATTGAAAATTAATTTTCGAATTACTAAGATTCATTTAAGATAACAATATTTCTTACCAGATATTCTCTCATATATAGGAACCTAGATATTGAAGTCTTGACTGCGAGCTGTTTAAGGATAAATTTGATTTGAAAAATATTATATATTTTGATTTTAACATATAATTACAAAAAAGAACATTTTTTTTACGTAATTTTATTACCTGTCCTCCTGAGAGGTAGTAAAGGAGATAAGAAGCTGTTGCGGCTGCTACTAATTGATCAATCCAATAGAGCATGGAACGAAAGATGGTGATGTGACCACCGGCGAGGAGGCCAAGGGTGACGGCGGGGTTGAGGTGGCCACCGGAAATGTGGGCGGCGGAGATCATTACAGCCACCACAAGTGCATGTGCCACGGCCACAGCAAACAATCCCACTAGTGCATCCCCACCAAGCTTGTCTAATAGTGACAAATTAAAATTAAAAAGAACATGACCCAAAACCAAGGTAAGTAAGTCTTAATTCATTATTATATAAGATGGTGATGTAATATATTAGAAGTAATTAAGAAGGTGGTTAGTAGATAGATACCAACGACCATGGAAGAACCAACGCCAACAAAGACAAAGAGGAAGGTGGCTATGAATTCAACGATGAGGGCCTGAATGCAGTCTGGCTTAGTGGCCTCTCGGGTGCTTCCAAGTGCGATTTTAGCCATGGATGCTCTGCTCAATTGCAGAATTAATCAATGACCAAAATTACTTGGTTCCCACATTGAACATATGTGGTACCATATGTTGACAATTTATATGCAATAATGCAAAGAAAAAAGCATATTCAATTCGTACTTACCTTTCACAACTCAGAAATGCAAGTGGACTTGAATGCTATTGGACACCCCCCGTTCACTAATGGCTTTATTCGCTAACAAAAGGGATATTATAATTACGTCCAACCTTTCATGACTCACAAGTGCAAGTGACCTGAATGCTACTAGCTAGCTAGTTTTGCACATGGTGTCCAGCCTTGACTAATACCATTTTTTTTCTTTCTAATACCAATTATTATTATTAGACACATGAATGATGAGAAATGTTAATAAGATAAGCATTAAAAATACTACTTTCTAACACACTTTTTTAGATGTATTTTTTATTAACTGAAATTTATTAAAATTCATAAATTTGTATAGGTTTCATTCTTCTTTATGTGAGATAATTTATGTACAATAGCGTTTTTCTTCTGAAAAGGTCGAATTCGAGACAACTACTTAAGTTTAAAAAAATTCATACTATTCAATCTATTCTTTTCTAATAATTACTAAATTTGAAAGAAAATGTTAGATTAGATTTTTTATTTTAAAAGTATCTCATCTTTGAGTTTTACGAGTGATTTTATATTCGAGTCTAGGATATGCGATTAGATATCTAGCTCAGTTACTCTATATAAAAAAATTAATAATATACCTTAAGAAAAGATGAATAATAAATTTTGTCAAAAAATGATTGATAAAACTTTGACAACTCTAACAGGTGTATATACATTTATTAAAAGTATATAAAAAAAGTGAGAATTTATTTGATAGCTCAAAGGAGTATACATTTTATAATAGTACTTTTTATGAAAGTTAAAATATACAATTTAAGGTATTTCATATTATTTACAGTTTACACCATCCCCGCTCACCAGTAGCCCGTAGTGGGGAAAAATAGTTTCAGCCTCAGTACTTCTTCAGTAGCACATGAGACTGCATGAGCATTCCACCGGTTCAGCTTCATCCACATTAATTAATTATCTTATTTTGTCCAATGCCATGAAATCCAGTTTTTTTCTTGGAATAAACAAGGTACACTAGAAAACAAAAAAAGAAAGGAAAATATAACTTAATAACACAGACAATAAAAACTCCCCCGTAATATCATGCCTAAACATACAAGAATTTGGGTCCTTGATATAAAGAGTGTATTTAAGAATTTTCTCTATAAAAGAAGTATAGCCAGCACCCAGTTTTTTATTTGTACTGATGCTTACAGATGCAACTACATCTCTATGTGTAGAACTGGGGGAGTGAACCCAACGTAGCTAGGTGTGCAAAAAAAGTGCACAACGAAATCAAAATTTTATTGTGCAAGGGAAGGTCAATTAAGAAAGTATAACAGAAATATAATTTTATTGTATAATGTACAATGGACTCAAACTTTTGGTATGCAATAAAATTATTTTATTTTTGGAAAAAAGCACAACAAAAGTATGATTCTATTACATAAATTATTACACAATGGAATAATGATTCCATTTTATCACAATTCATGTTACATTTTGTTGTGTTACAATTTCAATATAATTGTGTAACAATTTATGTAACAAGACAAAATTGTGATTCTATTGGTTTACCAAAAAGGGCTGGGTGGGTGCCAATATGGAAGGAAAGAAGCAAAAGGATATTTTAGAATTTCAAAAGTAATTTTGAAGGGGTCAATATCAATTCTCATTTTGGATTTAAGTTAAGCAAAGGATAATAGGCCGAATCCCATGAAAGTCTGTAAATTGTGGCAGGCCAACAGTCCAATCTAACATGGACCAATAAAAAAAAAACAGTCCAATACAATGAAAATCTGTAAATCGTGGCCCTTACATACCTACACATGCAGAATGGATTTGGATATAGCAATAGCCAATAAGAAAATAGTACACCATATTACAACAACTCACATAGGAGACACAGATGTTGAAGGTGTACACTGTGACTTACTGAGAAAAGGAACAACATTATTTGATTAGCTATGGCATCATCCTTAATGTTACCAGCTGCTTCAATGCTGAGACCATGTACCACTTCATCATCATCATGTACTTCATCAAGAAGACTTGCTCTCTTTCACCTTGTCTCCACTGGTGGCATTGGTAATCTATGCACCTTTCTTGTCCATTTTACTCACAAAGCCTGAAATAGCATTAGTTATAACTTGGTTCTCTGCTACATCATTTGGTTATTCAGCTCTCCCACAAGCTCAGTTATTTGGTGCAAAAGGACCAGACTTTTTAAGAGTAGCAGAGGCTTCTGCTGCAGAAAAACTAGCCCAACCAGAGAAAGATTTGTTTGACTGGGTCAAAAATGACAACAGAAGGTTTCTCCATGTTGTGTACCGTGTGGGAGACTTGGAGAAGACTATAAAGTATGCTGTACTTTAATTTTGGAAATGATGCTTCACTGATACTTTAATATAAACGTGTGTGAAATCTAATTCAGTAGTGGTGTGTGTAATTTGATTACACTGTTGGGGTGCATGCAGGTTTTACACTGAATGCCTTGGCATGAAGCTATTGAGACAACGTGATATACCTGAAGACAGATATTCTAATGCTTTTCTTGGATATGGGCCTGAAGATTCCAATTTTACAGTTGAACTTACCTACAGTGAGTTGAGATTTGAATGCCACTCTTTTCTGTATAATCATTATGTATATGCTTGTAACTTATCACAAAATGGCTTCTCATCATACTTGCTATTTGATGGAGATTGCAGATTATGGAGTGGATAACTATGACATTGGAAGTGGCTTTGGTCATTTTGGTGTTGCAGTTGAAGATGTAAGCCATTTTTTTAAAAGATAATAATCCATTATTGTGTACAACTGCAACTACATATATGCAATGCAAAGCACAGAAACTGTTTGATTATCATTAATCCATTCTGGGTTTTGTCTTACTTGAATATGGAAGAGGAAGACCAACTTATATGCAACTGTTATTTTAAATACCTTATATTTTTTGGTTGCACTTGTTGAATGACTGTCAAGCATTTATCTTCAATTAATGAAGTCGTTCGTTAAGGTGTGTTAAAATTCTTTTGTTATGGTCGCAGAAAGAAATTCCTATAGGAAATTAGGAATTTAACAACTAAATGGCAGTTAAGAGTGACTTTTAGCACAAAATCTCCATTTGTCGGTGTTCAGTGTTCATCTATACTGTATGATTTTTCTCAGACAATTAAGATTATTATGGTTTTATACCGCAAATTTGTAGATTTACAAGAGAGTAGATCTAATAAAGGCAAAAGAAGGAAAGGTTACAAGGGAACCCGGGCCTGTTAAAGATGGCAGTATAGTAATTGCATTCATTGAAGATCCTGATGGTTATAAGTTTGAACTTTTGGAGAGAAGACCTACATCTGAACCCCTATGCCAAGTGATGCTTCGAGTAGGTGATCTTGATCGTGCCATAGCCTTCTATGAAAAGGTGAGTAGTTCTTAATGATCTTATCTGCTTATCGTGAAGGTTCCTTCATCACTGGTAGCTTAATGTTTTCCTTGTCTTTGTTTGATTTCAAAGGCTGTTGGAATGAAACTTCTCCGCAAGAGGGACAAGCCTGAGCAGAAGGTAACTTCTACTTGCAGCTATTTATCAGAAGCATGGCTATTTGTGTTCCTAACATTAAACCGCATTTTAAGATTGTATCATATCCTAGATCCATTAAAAACGGATCACCTACCATGTCATACACACACCAAGCCTAATAGTGTTGGGTGTGGGGTGTATTGGAAAAAAAGCAAGTCTCACATCGACTACCGATAAGGTTAAAATAGAATATATATAGTGGGAGCAACTTACCCTATGAGCTAGCTTTTAGTATTGAGTTAAACCCAAACTCATTCTAAAAATAACTGCTTAGATTTATTTTGTTTATAATGTCTACATAAGAAAGCTTACCTTACAGTGTGATGTGCTCTAACTATATAGTTGGGCCAAATGACCTATTTGGTCCGTTAGTTGTGTATACCATCTTATTAGCCTACCTAAATCATGAACATGACACAGGTCTGTCCCTGTTGGAATCTGTTTACTATTTTTGAAGGCTTGGTATTAATGATTTCCATCAAGTGAAAATCGAGTTTTAGAAATTTAGTAGCTGGTGAATATTTTGTGTTAATTCTTTATTTGGATTTTGTGAAATGCTTTTTGCGATATTTCTCTGCTATGCTTTCCTTCCATGTCCATCTATAGACGTTTGCTTATCAATGATTGTGATTGTTTTCCAGTGCACAGTAGCTTTTATGGGTTATGGTCCTGAAGACAAGAATACTGTTCTAGAACTGACATATAACTATGGCGTCACTAATTATGACAAAGGAAATGGTTATGCACAGGTAGATTCTATTCTTTTCTATTTTCAAGAGTAATTTTATGATTTTGTATGGCCTACATGAATGTTTTCTGCATGCCATTGTAAGAATGCAACTCATTTTGTGTTTGAACAGATTGCCATAGGCACAAATGATGTCTATAAGACTGCAGAAGCAATCAAATTATGTGAAGGGAAGATTATCCGTGAACCTGGGCCCTTGCCAGGTATCAACACCAAGATTGTAGCTTGCTTAGACCCTGATGGTTGGAAATTGGTATGACCTTTAAACCTTTTTGCTTGTATGTGTTTTATCATGTGCTTTAAGACTTTTCTCACTAAAAAAAATTGGCTTACATCAACTAGTGAAGTCATAAGCGTTTAGTTGATGAATTGATGGGTGGAATGTGTAATGCGTAATGAGAAAGTACAATTGTGCAAGGAATGACAAATTAGTTATTTTTGTACAACACCAAACTGGACACACATGGGGAAATTTAGAGTTTGATTTGTGCTTCAAATGTTCTGATATTGTTACCACAAATTTTTCCATACCTATCTACTTAGAGTTCTCTAATTATTTACCTTGAAAGTTGAAATACTTCTTTCTTGTATAGCATAATGTATTAATGGAATCCTTCCTATTATGTTCAAATTCACATGAACCTCTATTTGTTTTATAACTTGACTTGTTTATTACCTCTTGCAGGCATTTGTTGATAATGTTGATTTTCTGAAGGAATTAGAGTGACAATAGGCATGGTTCTAGATGACTAGATCCCTTACATCTCCACTGAAATGGTAGTCTCAACAATTTTGTCAGTGAAATCTTACAGTGGCACTGTCAACTCTACTCCCTAATAAAGTAACCCCTCCAATCACTGTGTGAGGGAAAAGGAAATAAAAAAAAAAGGCATATATACAGCAATCCCAATGCCAATCGTATTTTTTTTATAATGTTTGTTTGACTCGGCAACTCAACATATACTGGATCCCCTCAAGCCAGAACTGTTTGTCTCCTTTACTTCCACATTCAAATTCTATTGTCCTGTCTGTTGTTTTTATTCCAAAATATGCCCTCTTTTCATTGATGTCGTCCTTCTCCCTTCCAGGCCAAGCTGGGATACCATTGCAAACTCCGGTGACTATATCTGCCATTTTAGGCCATAACATACCTTAACATTGTTGATAGAGAGTGGCAAGAATAAAATAAGTAGGTGCTGTGTATGAAACTTGCTTACATTTCTTCTTTTTTGTGAATGTTCCTGCCATATGCTTGCTTTTCATTTTGACTACAACCTGTTGTCAGTTTGTATTAGTCCAAATAACTATGTAATGGAGACAGTGACACAACCAGTAATTATGATTTTCTCTGATCTATGAAGTGATTTTCAGAGTTAATAGTTGATTATCTGTCGATGTATATAAGAATAGTTTTACATACATTACATTATTGCCATAATTCCATTTTTGAATTCTCACGAGGCTCCCACCATTGTGGAATCTCCGGAGGATCAGATAAATCAGCCTTACCAATTGAGCAGAGAGGCTATTTGGGCAGCCATCTTAACAAAAAATATTTCATTAAATAATATTAAGAAATTTACATATAACATGCAATACAAGTATATAAAATGATGCCTTGAATCTCAGCTCATACTTTTATGTAGAAAAGATTTATAGGAGTCTTTACGCTTTACTAGAAAAATATTGACTGATTGAAGCCTTGAACTTTACGAATACTATAGTTAACATATGCTTTAACTTGAAACAAATGTATAATTGACTGATATGACGAGATTAGAGTAAGATGGCCATACCTAGTTTCTATGTTACTTCTAATTATAATTTTAAAGCTGCTACTGCATTCATTCCTATACATTGACAATGTATCCAAAATTGATATTCTTTCCAAAATTAGTAAAATTTTCTGGTCAGCTATACCCTTGTAACTAACATAAAAGTTATTGGAACTCATGCCTATGATTTGTTAATGGATATATGAAATGTCTTCTAGCAATTACCTGCAAATTTGAATTTATATTGAAAGACACTTGCTTCCAGTGAAGAGCTCCTGGTATTAACAATTAAAATAGCATGGTTACTGGCATTAGGAATGTGAGTTGCTTTAAACATTTGCCATTCTTCTTTTATTCTTTTCCATTTCAATGAAGCCATTATCACAACATTGTTATTAAACATACCTTTTCTTGTACGTTTGAGAAGTTCTCCACCTCTAAAGACGTAATCCAGTGCTGTCAAGATGTTTGCTTCTTTGCTTTCATCACGCTTTTCCTCAACTAGAGGAATTGAAGTAGCTCCAGGCCCCTTCTGCAGCCTTGCCTTTAGAGTAGCAGCTCCTCGCAAGGCTGCCAACAGAGCATTTAGTTCATTATATTTTGTGTTAGTATTAGACGATATCTATGTGAAATGAGCTCATAGATTGCACGTTTTATCCAAGCTTTTCTTACCATTAAGTTGCTCATTAAGTATATATATGTTCTTTACATTTGTTTTCCATTTGAGCATAGGTTAATTTATGAATCAAGATGACTTGGTAAAAACTGCAGATTGAGCAATCCACCTGAAGATTAAAACTGATTTGGTGTATGCCTTTTACACGAATCCTACCAACCTACTTATATCACTACCAAGTGAAGCTATTTATAGTTCAGTTTGGTCAAAGATTGAGAAATAAACTATAAATGCTGATACCTGTGGCTGCTCCGGCTGTTAAAGTCATAATATCTCCATTGGTTTTTGCATTAATGGCAGAGTTGACTACTGTTAATATTTGGTCATCCTCAGCTCCCATATCTTCTGCAATCTCAATGCAGTGTGAGGCTACTAAAGCTGCTGCAGATGCAATTGCAGCAGAAGCCAGGGGAGGGTTCTTTTGGTTTGCATAAGGCATTTCAGGTGATATTGTTGAAGCTGCAACTGCAGCAATAGCAGCAGCAACACCAGCCACAGATACTGCAGCGTGTAAATGAGCATTATGGGTTCTAATTTCCTGCTTTTTCCTCTCCTTTTGATCTTTCAACCACCTACCCATTGTCCTGCCTCTTAGCAAGCTCCTGTAAAGCTGGTGAGCAATAATTTGCACCAATAATAAAATAAATGAAAAAAATACTTAGTAATAGATTGAGTTGGTATTTGAGCATAACTGATGAAGATAATCATGAGGTTGATTGCAAGATACCCCATTTCTGAGCAATTTTTGACTGGAAAGGAATTCTGGATTGAGTGCTTGGTGGAGTAAAAGTAAATCCTGTACATGACATATTGCTATGTTATTAACTTATACACACTAAGAATTCGCTAGCTGTACAAAACAAGGTTTGGTAATGGTGGCTTGTGAGTGTTTGTCATTGATGGTTCACAGCTATTGGCAAGAGGAAAATTATCAACTTCACAACAAAAAGAAGTTAGTCATGAAAGCAGGCTAAGGCCAAATGATAGGATTCAAATTTGAAACTGAGAAATGGGCCAAATTGTTTCTTCTGCATTATGATCATATTTATCACTATATAAGTTAACATGAAGCAGTAAAGTACCTTCTTTTCATTACTGTCTTTTGGCGAAAATGGAGGGAAACACCCGTTAGATAACTGCACAGAAATCTTGCATCAGAAGTTCAGAACCAAACTTTTAAAAGCAACAGACACACACAGCAATAATAGATGCTTCTTTATATTGAAGAATCCTAGGACCGGAACGAAAGGGGTCTAGGCTATGGAAAAATTCTTTTCCCTGAAACTCCCTCTTTGGAAGGCTTTGAATATCTCCTTTTTTCTATTTCCCCAATGCAGGTGTGTGTGTGTGACATAGAAATAGAATATCTTTTAAGAGAACTAACATAACTTTTACATGATTGTCAGTTTACATGCTGCATTGCCAAGTAAGAAAAAAGTAGCTTAAAGAAGTGCTAATGACCTAATACAAATAACTCTTAAATTAAACACAGCCAATGTTCTTACATCTTTGGAAGCAGTGGAACTCTTGGTATCAAATTGGTGGCCTGAAGAGCACGAAAGTGGCATCTCTATACCAGTGGAGATTGTAACGTTGGTGCTGTGCAGTGCTTTGGAGAGTTCCATGGCTGAAAGACTCCATGATCTAGCAAGGAACTCCATAGATTCAGTTGGAGTATCAGGAGGGGGACAGGATGATGCATGCCAATCTGCAGGAGCATTCTCATCTATGTTCTCCAGCTGATGAACTGAGCATATAGAGTTAGAGGCGCTCGGGCTCACTGAAATCGAAAAGGAGTTAGATTCTTTCATCAGAATGAAGCTTAATCATAAGATTTACAAAAAGCATGGAGTCTTTTTGGTCATATTCTGTCAAAGTTTCTATATACTCTCATATCATAACTTCTAGTTCCTGAAGAAAATTCAGTAGTTGTCTTGATATGAAAAGAAGTTTCTTCACTATACAACCAACGAATGTTACCACTCACTTGTAAAGATTTACTAGGTGGAAATCACTCAAGAGTCACGAGACACGGGAGGTGAAAAATCTCATGGCATGAGTGAGAATTGAAGCAAAGGTAAGATGCTGAGCGGACTAATGAGCAAAAGTGAGATATTTAACAAGAAAATGTGACGTTGTTTCTTGGTGTTTTTTATTAAGAAAAATTAAAACAATGTAAAAGATTCTTAGTGCTGAGCAAAAGGACCCAATTTAAATGCCACTCATTCTTGTCTCCAACTTAAGCTGTTGCTTTTGATTTCCATCTCTTAGTGGTTCATGCACAAAGAGTTAAGGACCTATTTTTATGGCAGCGGAGTTCATCATTACTAGGATTCTGCTTTGTCACCACTATCACTTTCTAAAGTAGAATTTTGGGACCCATATGTACATTGTTTCTTAATTTTGATAACTTGATAAACCTCAGTTTAGCATTGCGAACTGGATCCAGGTACATGTTTTTATCATATACAGGTCTGTGCTATTTTCACTGTTTCCCTTGACCATGGAGACAATGTTATTCTTTTGGTTAGTGTTCCCGCGTGGCCCCCGTCTTGTTAATTAAGGCAAACGACAAAGGGTGCTTTTCTTTCCTTCTTTATTACATCTTTTCTTTAATTTTGTTGCTGACTACTAAGATAAATACAGTTTAGCTTGATACAATTTGTCATTCTGACTTATCAATCAGTTGATCCTTCAGGGGACCATTACATGATAAACAAATTTAAAGTATGCCGATTGGCAATTTAAAGATGCAGCCACCAGCACCAAGTATAAGGCTTCAAAGTTAACTCGCTGATTCCTTGATTTAAGTCTAATTATATCTTATCATTTTCTCAAAATTGAAAGACACGTGCATACACCAGCATATGCAGGGTCCGATATTAATTTAAAATGTATAAAGTTTGTTTGTTGTCACGCTTCTTTTAATCCTAACTACCACGGGAAGGTTTACTAGAAATTAGAATACTAACCCAAGTCCAAAGATTGGACTCCAAAACCATTTCAACAAGAACAAAAATGGATTCGATTAGTTTCAAATGGCTATGAATAGGATTGACTTGTGAATAATTCCCTTGTGGGATTGGGGTACAATGTGATTATATTATATGCTGACAAAACAAACTGTACAAGGGAAAAGACAACCGAATTTGTATAGTGAATGTTTGAAAAACAAAAGATGAATAGGAAAAAACAAAGACGGGTATAATAAGAATGATTGTGGCTTCCCCTCACTCATGCATGTTTGATTCATCATTATTAGGAAAAAAAATGCAACCCTGCCAAACTCTCACATTTTAAGGCCCACCAACCAAATTACCCTGAACCTCGTGTGGACATCCACAGCATACCTCGTTCTTCAAATTCGTTCATACTGCCTTACTTTCCCTCTTTCCAACTCTTAAAAATGAGAGCATCCACCTAACTCCACAACAATGTATCTGCCAATACATTTGGTAATAGTGTCATGTGCAGGAAGCTTGTCATGTCAGTGTATCTTGCTTTTCGTTACAGTCTAATGTTCCTCTGGTGTAGTGAAATATGTACACGACATTTGCAAAAAAGAAAAAAAGCTCTATGTGACCTTCAAATCCTGTCCGACAAACAAAACCTAGTCAGTGGCTAGGCCAAAAATATTCTACAATTATGACAAAAATGTGATAGTCAAAATACTGCAATCAGTAACTAAGAAAAGCCGAGAGCCTGATAATTATATAGCAGAGTTCAACTTCATATTATAGATAAGAGATTTTCTTACCTACTATTTGGCAGAAGAAATTCGGCGTAGTGAAGGAACCCAGCTGCTTGAAACACGGGCATTACTCCCAAATACACGACCAAGGTTTGAGGTTCCTGTGGGCCTTTCTGGTTTCGAGACATTTTCTGTAGAGGATTTGGGAATGGCAGAGGAAGTCGATGGACTATTGTTCACACCCTGCAAAAATTTATGTCAATCAAATGAATTTCTTCAGCTAAACAAAATCCAAATTAAAGATCAGTATAATTGAACTAACTACTCTAACATGCAGAAAGTAGCAATATCACCATATGTTAGTAATCCATAGAGGGTATGCTATTTATTTTTAAAAGAGGGAATAGAAGCAAGAAAGCCAGTGGCAGGAATTTCATTAAGCTGACTTACAAGTTTCTCAATACGATTCTTGGCATCCAGATTCCGAACATTAGATGACTTAGGCTGCACACGTGGTGCACTTGGACGTTCGAGATTGGCCAACATTTTTGTTACAGTGACATGAGCTGAATCATTGACTCCTGAAAAGGGTATGTAAAGCATAGGCATGAGAACGTGATCTATAGAGAGCATTCCTTCATTGTACTGCAGGTTTGTAAGACTATATCAATTCAACATCACAACAATAACAATGATGATGATAATAATAATAATAGAAACAGTTAATTGGGAAATATCTATCCACATTGAGTATTGGCCACTATCTTTTGCATATCAGAAGCTATTATGTTTTGCTTTCCAAGACAACAAAGTTCCAACAAAAATACCTCACTTAAATTGTAAACACCAATTATTTCTTTTTCTTTTAATTTTTTCCAAAAAGTGTTAAAAGCTGAAAATGTCACTTTAAATTTCAACTCAATCTACAAGAAAATACAAATCTCAGCATGCAAATCACAAACTTGGTAGAATACTGCTTTTCTTGGGAAAAAGTACATAATTCCTTTAACCACATGATACAAGATCGTAGTTACCTTTATGCTTTTCCACAACTACTGGTTCTAGACTGCTAGGCACTGCAGTTGAAGGCTGCACATTGTCACAACATACATAAGTGAGTAAGAGGATAAATCAGGAAAGTTTAATATGTAAGCCAAAAAGAAATCCATATAACTTAAAACATTCCAGTAAATGCAAGCTAGACACTGTTATTGCTGTGAGAAATGAGAACCATAAATATAGAATAGACCATTATATCATATTTGAATGGTCAAGATTAAAAGAAAAACAACAATTCTTAAGTAATCATGTGACCACTGAATAACTTATAATCTTGATCATCCATTTATCATGTATGGTTGTATGGCTCAAATTTATAGTTATCATTTCTCACAATACGAGAAGTTCTCACTTGTTGTGCCCTATACAAATCAAGGGTGATTGGTCAGACTCGCAATAGGAGGGGGGGTAATTATTACATAGTCTGGGACTACTACATGTCCATGGAACTGATCAATCTCCACATGGCACATAGTCGAAATATGTGTCGTGAAGATTGACCAGGACCATGGTGGTCTGTGATGATGCAATAATTTCTCCAAGGGAGATACATTGTGGGAAGCAATTTATTCAAAATAACTATTAAAATAGTCCAAGTACTAACAGATGATTGATTTTGTTTCTTTATCTGTTGCGCCTGCTGATATTTTAGGATGGTCCAGTCAAATGTATAGTCGGAATCATATCCTGCTCATTGAATTCAGCCAAACAAAAATTGTTATATCAAAAGAGAAGATAAATAAATATAACACGAGACTAGCAAAAACATGATAATAAAACTTTGAAACCCTAAGATTGGTAATGCATGATACAACTAAAATTATTTAATCCTGTAAATACTGACAAGCATTAAGAATTAAATGAAATAATTCATAAAATTTGCACAGCCTGAAATATTTGAATCCATGATTTTGGAGGAAGAATAAAGGTTGAAAACAATAAACTAAAAAAATTGGATAAATGGTTTTGTACTGAAGTAGGGCTGATTTCTAACCCATAGCTTCATACTATATGAAGAATAATTCTGTGCCAAAACAAAGATACTTTGGTATAAAATGTAGCATAGCAAGAGGAAAGAGGAAGAAAGGTTAAATACTTGGTGGCATTCATTTAAAATATCATACTTCTGCATTGATATCTAAAGCAATCAACCAATACAAAAAGTTTCATCTTTAAGAAACAATGGGCTATATTTCCCACTAGCAGAAAAAGTATTTGAAATCAAGAGTATGATAAAACGGACAGCCAATACCTTCTCTTTTGAACAAATCACGGAACAAGTGTTTCAAGTATCCATAATCTGGGTGTTGATCAAATGTCAAAGATTGGCAATAGTGAAAGTAAGTAGAGAACTCCGCAGGATATGACTTGCAAAGCATCTAATATCAAGAAATCTGGAATCAGTAAACTTCTGAGTGACACAAAACTTCAATAAGAAAATCTACAAGAACTAAAATTTGATTAACCCAATAATAGCAATTCTTAAAAGCTCATAATTTACATACCTCAATGGGAGTTGATAATTTCTTCTCACAGATATTGTCATATTTTTCCTTTTTGGTGGCAGCTTTCAAACCCTGCCAAGGAAGGCTGAAATGCAAGAAGCAGATAGTCAAGCCATATATTTACCTGAAAAACCTGTGCCATTGATACTTTACATGCACCATTTTGTTTTTCAATGAGGATGCCTGGAAAGTTACAATGAATAGGAAGAAACTCACCTTCCTCTTAAAAAGTACATAAGAACATAGCCAAGAGATTCCAAATCATCACGACGACTTTGCTCTGACAACATAAAAACCAATTTGTGGGCATTTTGTAGGTTATAAGTTGTAGTTATAGAGAGGGAAAAGTTCTTTCTACTCACCAATTCCCATGTGAGTGTTGCAACTTGCATAACGTGCAGTTCCTGTTAAGCTTTTATTCTCTCTGGAAGAGTTTATCAAGGTTAAAACAAATATTAGGCAATGATATCCTCACTAATTAAACTAAAACTGGTAAAGCACAGCAACACTAAGAATGAATCAATCAGAAGAATTCAGAAAAAGAATTATTTGAGATTCCACAGATCACAAGTTGGAAGGCTTCCCATTGCTAAAAAAAACAATGTACTTTTACTTCAGAAATCAGAAAACAAAAGAATATCTATTTCAGTAAAATACACTGCAAGGATGGTAATATAGGCAATGGTTCTAACAGTTACAAAAAAGATCATGATGATTACCGGATTTTAACCATACAAATTTTGAACACGAAAAACGAAGAAAGAAGAAAAACTGTACCACTTTAGTTAACACAATATCATAAAAATAAGCTTGTATATACAGAAAATCAAAAGGCATCTTGGGAGACAGAAAAGCAATCAAATACATTTGTGACACTAGAAAACCTTATAACACAAGACACTGCCAGACCTGGGAAAACATTGATTCATAACATGAAGAGATAAAAAATATAAAATAAAACTGAACAGAAAAGAACAGACCTGTAAGGAATATGTTTGTTTGTGTTAGGATCCCTATATCTTTTTGCTAGTCCGAAATCAATAATATAAACCTGTAAATGTAACAAATTGCAGAAAACATATATGAGAAACTGTAAGCAGAAAAGGATTATCAGAGAGGAAAACTATCCTCCTTAGTTAGCCATTAAATAGAAATAATTTTGAGGATATTACCTGATTTGATTTCCTCCCAAGACCCATAAGGAAGTTATCTGGTTTTATGTCTCTATGCAAAAATCCCTTGGAATGCATGTACTCTATTCTTGTCAGCTGTAGTCAAGTTAATGAAATCGACTTAATTTTCTATTATTGCACTTTCATTGAAAATTTCCATGGATGCAAGCATTGACTAAAACATGTAGTTTTAAAGACAAAACTGATACAGTAACTTGTAGGAAACATAGCAATATCCAGAAGACAAATTAGAAGTCAGTATGGAAGAAATGCAGGTTCCTTGAAAACTGAAGCAAGCCATGCTGACATGAATAAGTGGTTACCATCTGATCGGCCAACATCAAAACTGTTTTTAATGAAAACTTCCTCCCGCAATAGACAAAAAAGTCTTCAAGACTCTGTCCCAGAAGATCAATAACTAGAACATTATTGTCTCCATCAGTGCCACACCACTTCATACTAGGAATACCACCTAAAATCCAAAGAGTAAGAGGAAAAAAAGAATTAGCATTACGCTCTGAAAATGTTCTGAGAACATTTAAATTATTGAGGTGCTTCTTTTATATAACTTACTTTCTCCTTGAAGAATACTATATAACTTTGCTTCATACAATAGCTGTGGATGTTTGGTCTTCTTGCTTTCCTACAACATTAGAACACAGCAACATAAATCACAATTAGACCACTGGTATATTTCTTGAATAATTGAATATGACATCTAACAGGCAAAGTTCTCTATTAAAACTTGACACAAGCTTTTATTCATTTTTATGCACTACGGACTATGTCTATTCCAAGTTTCCAACACTTATCCCTAACTCCATGAAATCAACCGCACATATCCAGCATCCGCATGCTGGGGAAGCGCACATGAAAAATAAAACTGAGACTAAAATTATGTAAATTAAGAACCTATTTTACATTTCCATTCACATTATTTTGACTTCATTTCTTGTTTCCAAGGATCTGTATAAGATACAATTAAAAAAAAAAAAGTAATACTTTTACAGTAATTTGTAAAAACAAAATTTCAGCCTAAGAAGGTCCTAATATTCAACACAAACGAAATTTGAGTGACACAATAAAGGGGCGAGAACCCAGAAATAAAAGAAGACTAACCATCTTGATGGCGACAATCTCAGAGGTATCCATATTTGATGCTGGAAAAGGAAAAAAACAATAACCAATCAGCATATGCATACAACAGTACATAGATAGATACAAAACAGCAAAACTAACTATGCCTATCATGTTATAAATGTAATTATAATATACATGCATACTCCAATCAAGTTCAAAAACAAAGGAGAAAGAAACATATATGTGGTGTTGCTGACCAATATAAATTTCTCCGAACGAACCGCTTCCGATTTTCCGACCAATCTTAAACTTCCCACCGATAACCCTCTCCATATTCGCCGGTTACGGGTGCTGAAACGCGCTTTACAGAGAGGGAGAGAGAGACAGAGCGAGCACAACACAAAATGATGGAGACGAGGAATAGAATAGAAAGAATGAAGATGTATGATTAATGTTGGAATGTAGGTGTTCCGTTTACGAGAAACAGAATGTACCCAGCAAGGTTTGCTGGGATTTGCTATGGGATCAAACTCTCCTTCTCTGAAGATGCCTATGGAGATGAAGCACCCCCAGGAAGATGATCACTGCCGGAAACAACACAAGTGGTGTGCTGTGTGTGCAGTGTGAATGGAAAAGAGAAAGTTAGGATTGTTGTGTACCTTTCACCATGAATGATGATGTATTTATAGTAAAATACCTGGATCCTGAAAGGATATTGTTGAGGTCCATTATCTTCTTAAAGATATTCTCATTATCTAATATATGAACGGAATTGGTTGTGATCAAATCTTCTGTTTTATCTTCTATCTTTGGATAGTTGTATAATTTAAATACTGAATTGGGCCTATCCGTAACAGTAGGGTTTGTTTTTTTTTTTTTAAAGTAGGTTGCTGACCTGTCCAATCCAGCGAGCTCAGCTCAACATTCCTGTTCTGTTACCTAACACCAGCAATCAATCCAGGTAACAGTTCCAACACATGTGTAATTTCAAGAAACACGGTTTGTTATTTTGTTTTGTGTTTGTCAAACACATTTTCAATATTTATAATGCTTGTTTTAACTAGAATTGAAGTTTTTTTTTTTTACTAATAATTTATTTACACGATACAGTTGGTGTTAAAAATCAATATTGAAAATTCTACACGGTTTTGAATTTGTTGTTGTGAAAACAGAAAAGGATAAACAAATAACCGACTACTACTTGTCTGATTCTGGCTAAGGAACCTAAAATTAATAATTTTTTCTTCCAGCTTTATCTGCATTGGATAACGCAATCTGAGTCAGCAGGATCTAATAATTCAATTCCTCAATTAATGTGGTCGCTCCGTACTTCTCTCCTTGTTAATTCCTATGATAAATAAATGGCTAATGCATAAAATAATCAAGGCAAATGTTAATATTAGTTAAAAAATTAAAAATATATATTTTTATTAAAATGTGTAAAATTATTATATCCATGATTTTTTTATATTTTCCTATAATCTTTCTAATAAATATTTTTATTTTTATTTTTTTAATTAATACTCTGAAAACATTCGTGAGTGAGTAAGACCCAATAATCAAATATAGTTTGATATTAAGGATTAGTTGCCATTAGAATCCTCCTTTGTCCTTTGTTTTAGAAGTATTATTACAATTACAACCACAGGAGAATATAGTAGCATATTTTTCAGCACAGTCCTTTAAATATACTGTATTTTTTAATATTTGTGAAAAGTTAAAACTGTTTAAAATTATAAAAGATATGAATAAGATTCATTAAATAAAAAATAAAACTTCCAAAATTTTATAATATTTAATAAATTTTAAATAATAATAAAGAATGTACTCCGTATTTGTTGCGGTAGGAAATTCAACCGGATAAGGCTGTCAATGGTCAGATACTCCAACTTCAAAGCGAAGAAAGGAAGAAATTTGATCCTATTACAGTATTTCTACTACTGGTGTTTTTATTTTAATTCTTTTAAAATAGAGTTTGAAAATAAAAAATATACTGTATATCATATTTTAAGGTTTAAACATGTTACAGCTCTTGATGACAATTTTTATTCAATCACAGTTTTACAGATAATATTTTTAAAAAGTACATTTTCGAGAGCAATATTTTTTTTCTTACATTGAGAATCTCGAGAGCAAGTTGATGCAAGTATGGTATGTGTAAATGAATTAAATATAATATTGCCCCAACAAAATAAAAACACATATTTATTACTATTGTATTGACTTTACTGGAAGTTCAACATGAAAATTTATTAATGCACTCGTTTTAACTCAAAATATTACCCAAATTACATTTTAATATATGATATTGATATTTTTTTGTTGGAAATATATGACATTGACACATGGACTGCGGAAAGGATTTTAAAGAACTGTCGAAAAAGAAACTGGTGAGTGGTCAAAGAAAGTGGCTATGTTGCTTTTGAGGAGATAGATAATAATAATACATTATAATAGTACTATTTTTATTTTAAAAATTAAATGCAGAATTTAGAATGTGTTTAGTTAAACATTTTAGTTAATTTATAATTTTTTTATTAGTTAAAAAAATTAATTAATTATTTAGTAAAATAATTTTTTTAATAATTTTTAACATTTTCTAAAAAGTTATTTGAAATAGTATTTTATAAAACGTTTGTTTATAATTTTTAACTTTTTATATTTTTCTCTTTTATTTTTAAACATTTATTATATTTATTTTTTAGTACTTTCTATTTAAAATAAAAATTTTATATCTATTTTTATAATATTATATTTTTCAACTAATTTAACAAATAATTTTATTAAACATATGTGATTCAATAAAATAATTTTTTAACTTCTAACTAAAAAGTTAAAAGTGAGTTTTACCAAAAGAAGATTCAGGCCTAGTAATTTTCAGATTAGGGAAATTCCTATTCTAACTCATATTTGATATTCCCACCTCCTTACTTTTTCAAAAGCATGGAAAACCACACCATTGTCCTTTCTTATTTTTCTACACCCGAACACTTCCCTTTCCCGAACTCCTCACTTCCCAGCACCTCAGTTTCCCTTTTTTCTTATTTTCTTTTCTTTTATATATTTTATTATGTTTTTTTATTTTTAACTATGATATAGTTTATCCGTTTATTAATAATTAAACTGATTATGATAAAAAGTTATCATAAGGATAACACATGTTATCTTTTTAATAGTAATATAATTAATTGTAATATAAATTATCTTTTTTATTAAAATTTGAATTGATGATGGCATAAGTTACCTTTTTAATTGTAATCGAATTAACTATGATATAAATTATTATGATATTTATTATCAATAAAATAAATTTGTATATTAATTAATTTGATTATTGTTACATGCGGTAACTTTTATCTAATTAATTCAATTTTAATTAAAATAATGATAATTTATATGATACTGATAATTGTTAAAAAAGGTAGAGATTATATTTTAATTAATTTATTTTTAAAAAAGATAATCTATATCATCATTAATTTAATTAGTTTAAAAAATTAACTTATAATAACAATTAATTATATTTTTTCATAAAAAAATTAACACAATGAAAATGTATTTTCATTATGTAAGAGAGTATAAAAAAATACATAACAAAAATACATTTTTATTATATACTTTACACAATAAATTATATTTTTATCAAAGGAAACATGTTTTAATGTACAAGAAGAGATGCAAAAATTACACAATGAAAATATATTTTTGCTTAACAAAATATATAATAGAATCACATTTTTTTGTGTGCTTTTTTGCATTTTTTCTTATACGACTGAAACACATTTCCATAAAAATATGTTTTTGAAAAATAAAATGGAATCATGTTTCAATAGAGTATTTTTTTTTAAATATAATTCAAAGCACAGAGAGGGTGATAACAAAATTAGGGATGAGAATAAAAATACCCTTAGATTAAATTAGATATAAGACATCTTGCCTGCGTTCCAAACAAACGCTAAACAACAGCCAAAGTGTCTCAGGGATGCTTAGGTTAATGTTAATAATAATTATTGGGCTCAACCTAAAAGAGATATTTCAATTATCAGAGTTGCTTCTAACTGATAAGATAAATGGGTCATTTTGTTACTTGTAAGAATTGTTAGCTTGTTTTCTCAATACTTCAGAAAAACTCAATTACATAATTTTTCAGCTAATATATAACAAAATGTACAACTAGTATTGCGTGAAAAAACAATATTTGGTGGACTCATTTGTAATTTGATTTAAACAATTCACTGTAGTATAAATTCAATGGTAAATAATAAATGCCTTGTGCTTGATTAATAATAGAGGTTTGGGTAACTTGTTCTACACTATATTTTTATGCATAAGCCCATGAATAAACAAACTAGGATGTTTAACCCTACATATTTTAAGGGTGGAAGGGAAATAAAATATAAAAAAGTTATAAGATGCTCTATCTTTAAGATGGGTAATCCAAATGGCTCGTGACCTCTCCTTTACCTCGTCTGTGATGGAGTCTGAGTGCTTGCAACTGGTATAGGCTTGGTCACTTGGACAACTCAACATAACACCTCAAAGTCTTATTTCCATGACATCATAAAGGATTGCAAGATTCTTTGTAGAGATATTCATTGTTTCGATTTTTCTTCTTACATCAGCCAATATTTTCATACACCCAACAATAAAACGAAAAACTAAAAATACTCTTCTGTAACGTTCATATAGATTGGTCAATCCGTATGATCCATACTGATGAGGACATCAAAGACCAACCCCAAGACCAAGACCCAATACAAGGCATAGGAGGGCCCATGACAAGAGCAAGAGCTAAAAAGACCCAAGAAGCTTTGCAACATATAATGGCTAATCTGAGGGCAATCCAATTGCATGAGGGGACTCAAAATCTAGAGGACTGCATGAGTGGACTGCTAGTCACATGTATTGCTTGCTTGGAATGATAATAAAAGTAATTATTGACTTAGGCATTGAATAAAAAAAATAATAGTAATAAAGTGCTTGCAGTTGGTTTTGAGACTTAGACCTCAAGCTTAGTTATGCCTAACTTAACCACTAAGCCACTTTAGTTAATCTTACAATGTTGAGATTTTATTTTTCTTTTATTTTCTACCAAATGCATGAGAACTTATTTGTATAAATCAATTCTGAAGTGAATAGAGAAGGATCTTTGGCTGTTGGAATTTTATCATTAGCTTGAGTTTTCTCTGCTAGGGTTCTTCCTTGAACCATTTGATCTTATCAAGAATTCTTCAATTCTTGTGGCGATCCTCAAGGCTTATCAAACATTTGTTTGTGGCGCCTATCTGCTTCTTCCTTTGCACCATTTCTGTTCCTTGTTTAAATTTTCGCATTACTAATTCTGTGATTTCACCCTGAATTTCTTATAGTCATAATTCTCGTTTTACCCATCCTTTTTCGGTGTTTTTTGTGTCTAAATTGCATTTCAGAAAGTCCTCTTTCACCTCGTTTTGGAATCAGTCCAATCCGAGTTCTGTACGCCGAGAAATACATAAAAGATAACAATACGATTCTGGCTCTGTTGGTGTGCGAACTCCAACCTAGAATTGGTCCGAAATTGAATCAAGGCAGGGGGATTCTCATCATTTGGTATTCAGAGCAAGGTTCTAGGGTTGGAAATAAGGCTGATTTCATCCATCATGTTCTGCATTTTTGGGTAATCCTTAAACCCTAAATTTTGTTTGCTCAATTTGAATTGTGCATTTCTGTTGCAGCCTTGTCTTTGGTCATTATGTAGTGTTTCAATTTCTTGGTTTGTCATTTTCTTCAATTCTTGTTCAATTGATATAGTTCTGCATTTGTGTTCTTGGAGTTCATCCCATGTTCATCATTTGTTCATAAACTTTAATCCTTTTAATCCATGTGATTTGGGCTAAGTTTCTGTTGAGTGTTAAATATTGGCTTGTTTTGTTGGGAATTTTAATTCAGTTGCATTGTCCACTGCTGCAACTTCAAAGCTTCATTACGTAAATACATATTTCATTTTGACTATAAAAAAAAAGGAAAAAAAAAGAGAGAGAAAAAAAAAAGTCTGCAGCAAAAGAAGTATAAGAAAAAAAAAAAAGAAGCACATAAGCTTTGTTCATTATTTCATTGCATTCCACTTGTTTGATAAAATTCCAAAGTGTCAAGCGTCTTATCTAATCACTTTTTTTTTTCCATAAAGTTAAAGTTTGTCTTGCTTGTTTGTTGGTAGTGAAATTGTTCTTTACTACTTCTTTGCGTTTGTTGGTGCTAGAATTTTGTTTAAGCTCTGTGATTGTTACCTTTAAAGTATTTCTTGATTATAGATTATTTTGGTTCAGGTAAGAACTTTAAGTTAGGGAACGAGTGGTAAAAGGCAAAGAGTGAAACATTAGAGAAAAAGCCATAAAAGAGAGCACTATACACGAGTGGTACATCTTTGAGTATAAACACGTGAGAAGAGTGGTGAGGTCCTATTACTTCATTTGTTTTTTTTTGTGCTTTACTTGAAATATGGCAGGTACAGGTGGTAATGGTATCCCTCCTCCAGGGGGAGACAATAGATTACTTATTGATGCGATTACAGCCCAAATGCAAAGAATGTTGACAGAACATACCGAGGAGCTGTATGGGAGAATTGAACAACTAGAAAACCAAGGAAATGGTGATGATGGTGGAGGTAGAAGGAGGAGATGGAGAAATAATGAGGGTGATGCTAGAGAGGACAGAATTGAAGGAGTAAAGTTGAACATACCCACTTTTCAAGGAAAGAGTGATCCAGAAGCATATTTGGAGTGGGAAATGAAAATTGAGCAACTATTTACATGCCACAATTACATTGAGAATAAAAAGATGAAGGTGGCAGTCATGGAATTCACTGACTATGCTCTTATCTGGTGGAACCAATTACAAAGGGAGAGGGTGAGATATGAAGAACCCATGGTGGACAGTTGGGAAGAAATGAAGAGGTTGATGAGAAGAAGGTTCGTTCCTTCTCATTATCAAAGAGACCTTCATAACAAGCTCCAAAGACTCACACAAGGTAGTAGAAGTGTTGATGAGTATTACAAAGAGATGGAGGTTTCCATGATTAGAGCTAATGTTATGGAGGATCGAGAGGCTACTATGGCTCGTTTTCTACATGGGCTAAATAGTGATATAAGGGATGTGGTGGAGTTGCAGAATTATGTGGAGTTGGAGGACTTAGTACATCAAGCTTCTAAGGTGGAACAACAATTGAAAAGAAAGAGTGTCATGAGGAGGAGTTCATCTAATTTTCACTCTCCTGGTTGGAAGGACAGAAATAAGGAGGGAGGGTCATCAAAAAGCAATCCCAATGTTACAACTCAAAGAACTCAAAATAAGTCCGATGAGGCACTTAAGAAAGCAAGGAGTAGTGAGATTAAGTGCTTCAAGTGTTTGGGAAGAGGTCACATAGCTTCTCAATGTCCAACTAAGAAGACTATGTTACTTAAGGAGGATGGAGAAATAGTTAGTGATTCTTCTTCAAAATCTTCCCCATCCAGCGATGAAGATGAGCATGAAGAGGAAAGAGAGTCAGAAGGAGATTTATTCATGATTAGAAGGATGTTGGGTAGTCAAGCAGCTGAATTGGATGACTGTCAACGAGAAAATATATTTCATACAAGGTGCCTCATCCAGGGGAAGTTATGCTCTTTGATCATTGATAGTGGGAGTTGCACTAATGTGGCTAGTGCAAGGTTGGTTTCAAAAATGAATTTAGAGACTAAGCCACACCCGCGACCATACAAACTTCAATGGCTTAGTGAAGATGGTGAGATGGCTGTGAATAGGCAAGTTGAAGTGGGTTTTTCCATAGGAAAATATGAAGATTCTGTTTTGTGTGGCGTGATGCCTATGGAGGCGTGTCATTTGCTTCTTGGGAGACCTTGGCAGTATGATAAGAAAGCCATGCATGATGGTTTCACCAATAAGTTCACTTTTGTGCATAAAGATCGCAAAACTACTCTTGCACCATTGGCTCCAAGAGAAGTTAGAGAGGATCAATTGAAAATGAGAAAGAAAATAAAAGCAGAGAGAAAAGAAAAAGAGAGAGAACAAAGAAAAGAAAAACAAAGTGAAAAGAAAAAGGAAAAAGAGGGTGGAAAAGAGAAAGAGAGAAAAGAATCAAATCTGTTTATAAAAGAAAAAGAAGTGAAAAGGGCTATGCAACTAAGAAAACCAATACTCTTACTTTTGAGTAAAGAGTGTAATTCAAAGGGCACATGTTCTACTAACTCTCTTCCAAAAGAGGTTTCTTCTTTGTTGCAGGATTTTGAAGATGTCTTTCCCAAAGAAGTGCCTCAAGGTCTCCCCCATCTTAGGGGCATTGAGCATCAAATTGATCTCATTCCAGGAGCTTCATTGCCTAATAGGCCAGCCTATCGGAGTAATCCCCAACAAACCAAGGAGATTCAAAAGCAAGTTGAAGACTTGATGCAAAAGGGGTGGGTTAAAGAAAGCTTGAGTCCATGTGCAGTTCCAGTCATTCTAGTCCCTAAGAAAGATGGAACTTGGAGGATGTGCACAGATTGTAGAGCCATTAATAACATCACGGTAAAGTATAGACATCCCATTCCCAGGTTAGATGACTTGTTGGATGAATTGTATGGTACTTGTGTCTTCTCTAAAATTGACTTGAAAAGTGGATATCATCAAATTAGAATTAAGGAAGGAGATGAGTGGAAAACAGCCTTTAAAACTAAATATGGGTTGTATGAATGGTTGGTTATGCCCTTCGGGTTAACCAATGCTCCTAGTACCTTCATGAGATTAATGAATCATGTGTTGAGGAAATTTATAGGAAAGTTTGTTGTGGTTTATTTTGATGATATTCTTATTTATAGCAAATCTTATGATGACCATGTTGTGCATTTGAGGTGTGTTTTGGAAGCACTTAGGTGTGAGAAATTGTATGCTAACGTGGAAAAATGTGTGTTTTGTATGGATCATGTAATTTTTCTTGGATTTATTGTTAGCTCACAAGGAGTGCAGGTTGATCCAAAGAAGGTGAAAGCCAGTCAAGAATGGTCAACCCCAAAAATATAAGTGAGGTAAGGAGTTTTCATGGCTTAGCAAGTTTCTATAGGAGGTTTGTTAGAGATTTTAGCACTTTGGCTGCACCTCTAAATGAAATTGTTAAGAAAAATGTTGTTTTTGAATGGGGTGATCAACAAGAGAAGGCTTTTACTGCTTTGAAAGAAAATTTAACTAATGCTCCCGTTCTTGCTTTACCTAATTTTGCTAAATCCTTTGAGCTTGAATGTGACGCATCTGGGGTAGGCATAGGGGCTGTGTTGATGCAAGAGGGGCATCCCATTGCATATTTTAGTGAGAAACTGAATGGAGCTGCTCTTAGTTATTCTACATATGATAAGGAATTGTATGCCTTAATTAGAGCTTTGCAGACTTGGCAGCATTATCTCTTGCCTAAGGAATTTGTTATTCATAGTGATCATGAGTCTTTGAAGTACTTGAAAGGACAAGGAAAATTGAACAAGAGGCATGCCAAATGGGTTGAATTTCTTGAACAATTTCCCTATGTGATCAGGCATAAGAAAGGTAAGAATAATGTGGTAGCTGATGCACTCTCCCGCAGGTATGCATTATTGTCTACCCTTGAAACTAAGTTTTTCGGTTTTGAGTGCATTAAGGAATTGTATAAGCATGATGCTGATTTTTCTAATAAATATCAAACATGTTCTCATACTGCATCTGACAAGTATTTTATGCGTGATGGGTATTTGTTAAGGGACAAGAGACTTTGTGTGCCTAAGGGTTCAGTTAGGGACTTGCTTGTTAGAGAGGCACATGAAGGGGGCTTAATGGGGCACTTTGGGGTACAAAAGACATATGACATCTTGCATGAGCATTTCTATTGGCCTCACATGAAGCATGATGTGCATAAGCTTTGTGATAAATGTCTTGTATGTAAGAAAGCTAAATCCAAGGTCATGCCACATGGTTTGTATACTCCATTGTCAGTTCCTGAACATCCTTGGATTGACATTTCTATGGATTTTGTTCTAGGTTTGCCTTGATCCAAGGGAGGAAAGGACTCAATTTTTGTGGTGGTTGACAGGTTTTCTAAGATGGCTCACTTCATAGCATGCAAGAAGGTAGATGATGCTTGTCATGTTGCTGGTTTGTTTTTCAAGGAGGTGGTAAGATTGCATGGTTTACCTAGGAGTATTGTAAGTGACCGAGATTCAAAATTTCTTAGTCACTTTTGGCGAACTTTGTGGGGTAAGATTGGAACTAAATTGTTGTTTTCAACTACATGTCATCCCCAAACCAATGGACAAACTGAGGTGGTCAATAGAACTCTTTCTACTCTTCTTAGAGCTGTTATTAAGAAAAATCTTAGGACTTGGGAAGAGTGTTTACCACATGTTGAATTTGCTTATAATAGGGCTGTACATAGTACTACTCAGATGTCACCATTTGAAATTGTTTATGGATTTAATCCTTTGACTCCTTTGGATTTGTTGCCTTTACCTAATATTTCTCAATTTAAAGATAAGTCTGGGCAGGTTAAAGCAGAATATGTCAAGAAGTTGCATGAGAAAGTCAAGGCCCAAATTGAGAAGAAGGTAGAAGGATATACAAAGTATGCAAACAAAGGAAGGAAAAAGGTAACATTTGAACCAGGTGACTGGGTGTGGGTGCATTTTAGGAAAGAGTGGTTCCCTTCACAAAGAAAGTCGAAGCTTATGCCAAGAGGAGATGGTCCTTTTCAAGTACTGGCCAAGATCAATGATAATGCCTACAAAATTGAATTGCCAGGTGAGTATGCTATAAGTCCTACTTTTAATGTGGCTGATCTATCTCCTTTTGATGTAGGTGATGATTTAGTTTATTTGAGGGCAAATGTTTTTCAAGAAGGAGGGAATGATGAGGACATCAAAGACCAACCCCAAGACCAAGACCCAATACAAGGCATAGGAGGGCCCATGACAAGAGCAAGAGCTAAAAAGACCCAAGAAGTTTTGCAACATATAATGGCTAATCTGAGGGCAATTCAATTGCATGAGGGGACTCAAAATCTAGAGGACTGCATGAGTGGACTGCTAGTCACATGTATTGCTTGCTTGGAATGATAATAAAAGCAATTATTGACTTAAGCATTGAATAAAAAAAATAATAGTAATAAAGTGCTTGCAGTTGGTTTTAAGACTTGGACCTCAAGCTTAGTTATGCCTGACTTAACCACTAAGCCACTTTAGTTAATCTTACAATGTTGAGATTTTATTTTTCTTTTATTTTCTACCAAATGCATGAGAACTTATTTGTATAAATCAATTCTGAAGTGAATAGAGAAGGATCTTTGGCTGTTGGAATTTTATCATTAGCTTGAGTATTTCTCTGCTAGGGTTCTTCCTTGAACCATTTGATCTTATCAAGAATTCTTCAATTCTTGTGGCGATCCTCAAGGCTTATCAAACATTTGTTTGTGGCGCCTATCTGCTTCTTCCTTTGCACCATTTCTGTTCCTTGTTTAAATTTTCGCATTACTAATTCTGTGATTTCACCCCGAATTTCTTATAGTCATAATTCTCGTTTTACCCATCCTTTTTCGGTGTTTTTTGTGTCTAAATTGCATTTCAGAAAGTCCTCTTTCACCTCGTTTTGGAATCAGTCCAATCTGAGTTCTGTAGGCCGAGAAATACATAAAAGATAACAGTACGATTCTGGCTCTGTTGGTGTGCGAACTCCAACCTAGAATTGGTCCGAAATTGAATCAAGGCAGGGGGATTCTCGTCACATACGGATTGGCCCATACGAATTGGCCAATCTGTATCTGTCTCCCATTGTTGAAACCACGTCCAGACCACCTCCTTCCACATCGTCTCCGCCCTCTTATCCCTCCCTCTACCTTCGTTTGCGACGCCTACTCCCGCTACCAGAGCTGCTCCTACTCCCCCCCACCTCCAGCTCCGCGCCTTGGAGAAGGACTTGCCTTTGGGAAGCGAACTCAGATCCAGTGCAGTCGTGGTCATTGTTCCTTATCTTCGAGCCATCATCGTCACCTAGGACGACCTCAAGAGACTCGTCGTCAACAAGGCCATGGAGTCCATGAAGAGTGGCATGGTCCTCGGTCTCAGCACCGGCTCCACCGCAGCCTTCGTTGTCACCAAGCTTGGCGCCCTCCTTGCCTCCAGCCAACTCATCGACATCGTCAGGGTCCCCACATCCAATCGCACAGAAAAGGAGGCCCGCTCCCTCGACATCTCCCTCTCCATCCTTAACCACAATCCCCGCCTCGATCTTGCCATTGATGGCACTAACAAGGTCAAAAAATAATCTGCAGGGCGACGTGGTTGGCTTGGGGAAGGCGATCCATAATCTGTAAAGTTCTTACGGATTCACAATCCATAAGATTCTTATGAATTTTCTAATCTATATAGACCTTACGGATTGTCAATCCATGTGAATCTTACAGAAGGGCATTTTTTATTTTTCGCTGCCTTTGCTAAGTGTATGAAGAAATTTGTATGCTGCAGGAAGAAAAATACCCAAACTTTTGTTTATTAAAAGTCACGGTAGTAGGGTAGCCCATACCTTGACCCAGTTAGCCTTTTCTCATTAGGATTTTGTGTGGATTGAACAGGCCCATCCCCAAGTGGAAGTAGTGATTCTCTCTTATCTAATTGTTGTTGATCATTGTGAATGAATTGTGTATATTTCACTTAAAAAACATGTTTAACCTTACATTTGAAACAAGTTTATATCTTTAAGGCTTGTGTATGGCTTTTGACAACACATAGTAATAATAACTATTTTGAAAACTATTAAAATTTGTAAGGACTAAAGTTAATAAAAAAATTCAGGAATCATTAAAGTAAAATTTGTTATATATATCTTAAAAAAATTACTATATTTGTACTAACGAGTATGCTAATCTATATTTTTTTATCATTTTACTTTTACTCATTTCACATTTTATTTTACATACATTGCTTTAATAATTTTTGACTTAAATATGATTTTGATATTAAAAAATATGATCATTTTGACTTTGATCCTATAAATCCATTTGTTTTATCTTTTCTTTTTGAAGAAAAATTGCTTTATCTTAATCTCTATAAAATTTAATGTTTTTATTTTATTTTAATCATTATTGTAAGATAATAATGTTAACTAATGACATCACAACAATGTCTGCAACCCAATAACTTATTATGTTATTAAGGAGTTAAATAAAATAGTCACGTGTAGTTTAACTATAGGATACCTTTGTTTTGAATAAATAAAAATTTAAAGATATAATTTATTAAAAAAATATAAGTAATTATCTTGTTAAACTCGTTTACGACAAATTAAAAGAAGTTAGAAAACTATCAACATCGCAATTATTTTTTGGTTGAATAATGTCATATTTATGTTTTTAGTTAATGGGACTCATTAAAAAATATTAAATTTTGTAGGAATATAATCAAATTATTTTTTTTAGATCAAAATTATATTTAGGCAATTATTTTATAATAATTGTTGGCTCGTGGCTGAGTATGTGTTTCCCACACAAATGGATATGGAGGAGGGGTTTATCCTTTGATTTAAAAATTGCCACCTCGTGTCCCTCGAGTCATACCTAAACCGACATTTAAAAACGTGGAAAACAATCATTACTCTTGTTATTGCATCTGTCGCGACCCAAGTCCGCGTACTTCATCTCCCTCACACCATTCCTTGAAGCAGCTCAGTTCATCAGCCTTTTGGATTAATTACAAAATTTCTTCCATATGGCAACGAACAAGACATTTGAGAAAAGAATGTTGGGTTTTCATTTTGAGGTAACGAGGCACATAATTTTGTACTGGACAACAGATTACGCCATGCAGCTGGATGTCGGAGCCACCTCTGTGCATGTGATCCGTGTCTGTAAGGCAGTTACGAATTTCACGCTCGATTTTGACGATTTTCTTTCTCGTTCATGTGCTGTGTGTTGCCGGTGGCTCCATTGCCACCCTATTATTCATGGTAATTATTTATTGAATTATAATAAACTTGATTTATGTTTATTGAATATAGTTATTAAATAGTTTAATATCTAGAAGTATTTAAGAGATATTTAATTCAAAATTTAGAATAATTAATTTTAGATATTTTCATAAAAATATTTAGAGCTAGAATAGTTGTGTTTAGAAATTATCATCATAAATATCTAGGTTAGAAGAGTGTGGAGAATTATAGAGAATGATTTATAGTCATTAGATGATAATTATGTTAGTACAATTCTAGTCATTAGTTAAAAAGTTGTTACTAGTATAAATAGAAGAGTTCTCATTCATTTTGTATTAAGTCAAGAGAAAAAGAGTTGTGTAGTAATAGAGTGTTATCTTCCTATAAATCTTTTTAAACCTTTTCATTTTCTCAAATATCATCCTTCCAACAAAGTGATATCATAGCGTTGAGATCTTTTTTTTGTTGAGAGATGGCAAGAAGCAACATAATTCCTTTCCAAGTCCCTATATGCTCACCAAGAGCAACTATAATAATTGGAGTATCAAGATGAAGACCCTCCTTAGATCACAGGATGTGTGGGAAATGATAGAGAAAGGTTACGATGAGCCCAAAGAAAGGATTACTTTATCCTAAGCTCAAAGGGATAGCTTGAAGGATTCAAGAAAGAGAAACAAGAAAGCTCTCTATCTCATCTATCAAGGATTGGATGATGATGTTTTTTAGAATATTTTAGAGGCAACCATCACAAAGGAAACATGCGAGAAGCTACAAACTTCTTACAAGGGTGTTGAACCAATAAAAAATGTATGTCTCCAAACTCTAAGAAGTGAGTTCGAAACTTTACATACGAAAGATGCTAAAAGTATCTTCAATTCTTTTTTTAGAGTCTTGACGGTAACTAATCAATTAAAAATAAATGGTGAAAAGATAGATGATGTAAAAATTGCAGAGAAGATTTTGAGATCCTTAAATTCAAAATTTCGATCATATTGTCACTGTCATAAAAGAAACAAAAGATTTAGAAGTTATGACAATAAAGCAACTTTTGGGCTCTTTACAAGCCTATGAAGAGAAGCAAAAGAAAAAGCAAGAGGTTGGTGAACAACTACTTCAGTCACAACTCAACTCCAAAGAAAATGAAGAAGACTTTGGCAACAGAAGAGGATAAGGAGGCTATCGTGGTCGAGGAAAAGTTTGTGGACGTGGAAGAGTAAGATTCAACAAGTATGTCAATCAAGATCAAAGAGAAAGAGCTCAACAAGAAGTCGTGGAAGAGGTAGCTCCTAACCAAGGCGTGACAAGTCTCAAATCAAGTGCTACAACTGTCAAATGTTTGGCCATGATGCTTCTGAATGCAGAGTCCCTACAAGAAAGATTGAGGAGAAGACAAACTATGTGGAAGATAGACATCATGAAGATGACACTCTATTGATGATACACAACAACAACGTAGGAGAACAAGATAATACATGGTATCTAAACTCAGGAGCAAGCAATTACATGTGTGGAAAGAGAGACATGTTTGTGGAACTTGACGAATCGGTGAATGGAAATGTCTTATTCAGATATGAATCAAAGACATCGGTGAAAAGCAAAGGTAAAATTCTTATCCAATTAAAAGATGGTAGGCACATATTCATTTCTAATGTTTATTATGTGCCCAATATGAAGAATAATATGTTGAGTATAAGACAACTCTTAGAGAAATGGTATGATGTTCACTTAAAGAATAATACTTTTTGTTTAAGAGACAATCAAAATAACTTGATTGCTAAAGTGCATATGTCAAGAAATAGAATGTTTTTTCTAAACATTCAACACAACATTGAAAAGTGTCTCAAGGTCTACTACAAGGATTCATCTTGGCTATGGCAACTGTGATTCAGACACCTCAACTTTAGTGCTCTTAAATTGTTATATAAGAAGGAAATGGTGATCAGGGGATTGCCTTTCATCAGTCAACCGAATCAACTATGTGAAGGGTGCTTACTTGGGAATCAATGATGAAAGAGCTTTTCGAAGGAGGCTTCATCAAGAGCCAACAAGCTGCTCGAGCTCATACATACAGATGTTTGTGGACCATTGAAGCCAAACTCACTCTATAAGAGTAATTACTTTCTTTTCTTCATAGATGATTTCTCAAGGAAGACGTGGGTATATTTCCTAAAGCAAAATTTGAAGGTGTTTGGAGTCTTTAAGAAGTTCAAGGCCAACGTAGAGAAAGAAAGTGGATACAAGATCAACGCAATGAGATCTGATAAAGGTGGAGAATTCACTTCTAAATAATTCCAAGAAATTTGTGATCATAATGGAATCTGACTGCCTTTAATCATTTCTAGAAGCTCGCAACAAAATGGAGTAGCCGTAAAGAAGAATAGAACCAATCTCAATATGGCAAAGAGCATGCTCAAGGCGCGATCTGGTGGCAAAAGGCTATAGTCAATTAGCATGAATCAATTATAACGAGGTATTTTCTCTCGTTACTCGCTTGGAAACTATTAGACTAATTATTTCTTTGGCAGCTCAAAACAAGTGAAGCATACACCAAATGGATGTAAAGTCAGCATTTTTGAATGAATTACTTGAAGAAGTTACATCAAGCAACCAGTAGGGTATGAGGTCAAAGGACAAAAGGACAAAGTATTGAAGATAAAGAAGGGGCTTTATGGGCTAAAGCAAGCACCACGAGCTTGGAATAGTCGAATTGACAAGTACTTCCAAGAGAATGGTTTCATCAAGTGTCCTCACGAACATGCATTATATGTCAAAATCAAAGACGAAGATATTCTAATTGTATGCTTGTACGTGGATGACCTAGTCTTCACTGGAAACAATCCAAACATGTTTGAAGAGTTTAAGAAAGTGATGAAGAAGGAGTTTGAGATGACTAACATTGGACTAATGGCATACTACCTTGGCATTGAGATCAAGCAAAGAGAAGAAGTTATTTTCATCACCCAAGAAGGATATGCAAGGGAGATGTTGAAGAAATTTAAGATGAAGGATTGCAAGCCTATTAACACCCCAATGCAATGTGGAGCCAAGCTATCCAAGTATGGTGATGGAGAAGAGATTGATACAACATCTTTCAAAAGCTTAGTAGGAAGTCTACGCTACTTGACATGCACGAGGCTTGACACTCTCTTTATTGTTGGGTTTGTTAGTCGCTACATGGAGTCTTCAACTACCACGTATTTGAAAGCTGCAAAGAGAATTATTCATTACATTAAAGGTATTATTGACTTTTGGCTTGTTTTACTCACCATCTAATGACTATAAACTTGTTGGATATAGTGATAGCGATTGGGGTGGAGACATGGATGATAGAAAAAGTACCACCGGGTTTGTGTTCTTCATGGGAGACACTGTTTTCACATGGATGACGAAGAAACAATTTATTGTCGCTTTGTCTACTTGTGAAGTCGAATATGTCGTAAGTACATCATGTGTCTGCCATGCTATTTGGCTAAGGAATTTCCTGAAGGAGTTGAATATGCCACAAAAGGAACCAACCAATATTTATGTTGACAACAAATCTGCAGTAGCATTAGCAAAGAATCCAGTCTTCCATGACAGAAGCAAGCATATTGATACACGTTATCATTATATAAGAGAATGCATCGCAAGAAATGAGGTGCATATAAAGTATGTGAAGTCTCAAGAACAAGCTAAAAGTATGTGAAGTCTCAAGAACAAGCTACAAATATCCTCACCAAGCCACTCAAGAATGAAGACTTCATCAAGATGAGAATATTGCTTGAAGTTACAAAATCAAGTTTAAGGGGGGTGTTGAATAATAATCAACTTGATTTAGGTTCATTGGGCTTAGTTGTTAAATGACCCAATATCTAGAAATATCTAAGAGATGTTTAGCCTAAAATCTAGAATAATCCACTCTAGATATCTTCATAAAAATATCTAGAGAATAGTTGTATCTAGAAACCACCATCATAAATATCTAGGCTAGGAGAGTGTGGAGAATTCTAGAGAATGATTTGTATCCATTAGGTGAGAATTATGTTGGCACAATCCTAACAATTGGTTAAGGAGGTGCTACTAGTATAAATAAAAGAATTTTCTACCATTTTTTATTAAACCAAGAGAAAAAAAGTTGTGTAGTAATCAAGTGTTCTCTTCCTCCAAATCTTTCTAAACCTTTTCATTTTCTCAAATATCCTCCTTCCAACAATATTAATTCCCTTCCTTCTTTTACTTCCTTTACATGAAATAATAATGAAACTATAGATCAATGGTTGGTGTGCTCTGTCTTTGTTTAAGGAAAGAATTTTAAGACATTGAGTTTTCATTTTTCTACTGATATATTTTTTGTAGTAATTATGAAGATGATTATTTTGATTTTGTTTTCCCTGTTTGAAGGTTTTGTTAACAATGAAAACAAAATTCATAAGAACCTATCAAAAAATAAATTATAATAACTATTATAAAATAATAATAATTATTTCTTGTGCTTTACTTTTTATGTTGAATTAATTATTCTCTAATAAAGCGGATAACTCACTTTAGAGATAATCTAGGAAACCTATTATATTATAGTTTGGGGTTTTTCAACAAGTCATTGATTCGAATGATATTGAATTTGAACTCTTTAAGCAAGGTTTTGGATTTGAACTTTGTGAATGAAAAAAATGTGATTATGAGGAGAGAACCTCATTATAGATCCATTAAAGGTGGTTAGTCAGGTTCCTTACGAAGATTAATCATCGATAAAACTAGTGGATATTTCATACCAATAACATAGTAACAAAAATAAAGTACTAAGGTTTAAATAATGTTGTTGTACACAAAAACAAATAATAGAATAAATAATCTTCGAGCCAAAATCCTCTTGTCTCTTGCTAAAATTGCAATGCATATAAATTGTGCTCTAACTTAAGCAAAGACTCTTTGTTTTCAAAGTCTACCTCTAGAGTTAAAGCTTCCTATTAATTATTTCCCTTAATTCCTCAATAAAGACTATATTATTTGCAAAAAAATTACAATTAAAGACAATATTTTTGTATGTCCTTGATAAGAACATCTAAGATTAGATTAAACAAGTATGGACTTTTTCTTTTGATAGGCAAACATAACTTCTATTAAGGACAAAACAACCATAAGGAGCAACAAGATTAAACCAGATACAAAGAAAGAAGTATATGTAGCACAACAATAAGGAGCAATCAAGTATGATCACATAGCAAAACCCTAATAAAAAACAAGTATGAACTTACAACTGAGCATTGATGTAATTTTGTCCGAATAAGAAAGTTCTTAGTTTTATTTCTTGGAATTCTCACATTACTAGTTATCCCTTTCATACTTTTTTTTTTGTCAATCATTGTTGATTGTTAATTTTTTGTTAAAATGTTAGTGGATGGATTTGTATCCATGATCTCTTCCCTCTTTTCTTTCTTCAACCCTTATATATTTTTTCTCAACCACCAAGTCAATCTTATAATGTTGTTACCCCTTCATACATGTCTTGTATAACTTGGATATAAGTCATGTACACGCTTTTTTCCCCCAAAATCTCCTATAACAATTCTATTGGTGCACAATCATAAACTTTTTCCACGTTGACAAATGAATAAACTCGAGCTCAAGTCAAAAGATTGAAACTTATAAGAGTACCCACATTGGGCACCAGGGAAGCAACTTTGGAGGATCTAGCACCTTGCTTCCGAAGCAATCCCCACTACAATAGTACTAAAATTATTGCTTCCAAGGCAACAATTGTTTTCTAAAAAGCAATGTTGCTATGCAATAAAAAGCTAAAGAAACAAGATCTATTATCCATTGGAAAAATTTTCTATTTGAGTAGAGGTGAAATTTTTTTAACTATTGGAACAAACATTCACTTGTAGTTGTTGGAAAAAAAATATAGTTGCTAGAGTTGTTGAATATAAATAGAGTGCAAAGATCATGTGAAGATGAATGTCTCATCGACTCATGGTTAAATGTTTTGAAGAATGCAATTGTGGAGACAAACAAAAAATTTGCAACTTTCTGGTCAAGAATTATGAAAAATTACAGTAGGTGTCTGAGTAACATTGTCAGCCTAAAAGTACGTCAAAGTTAAAACATCGATGACAAAAGGTCAATAAAATTTGTCCAAAATTTTGACTGTGATACAAACAAGCATGTTAAAGAAAGAAAGTGATGTATTATTTGTGTGAAGTTAACTACTTTTATCATTTTAAATAAAAGATAACTTAATTATGTTTATATTTATAGAGGATTTTTAATTCTAAAAGTTTAATTAATTTATAAATAATATACATATAAAATAATAAAGAAGTTATTAATAAAATATAATGATAAAAGCTTTATATCAGGATTCATTGAAAATAACCAAAGAGAGTTACTTCATTGTAGAAATTTATTCTTTAAAGTTACTTGTATTGAGAAAAATAAAAATAAATAATATCTACATCCAAGTTGCAATGAAAATAACTTTTATGAATTACTGTACATGCATGCTCCAAGGATATCCTTGTATCTTAATAGCGAGCCAAATGTACGGTAACGTAGCTAACAAAAAAAATATATATAACTCTTGCCAACGTGGTACCTTAAAATATTTCATATGACCTTTATCAAAAGAAAAATATATTTCATATGCCAAACTTTTGCACACATTAGGCATCTAAACCCGCCCCCGATAATAACAAGCATGTTTAAATGCCTAAAATCAATAATACAATTATCATCATTAAAATCAACCAAATTCAGTCGTCCTGAAAATAAAAGATGAAAAACGGTACATCTCACGTGTCATCCTGGATTAGATCCCCTGCATTGTCAAAATGAACAGCAGCATGTTCAATTATAAATATCATCCTTAAAATTTATTAAATTAAATTTTAATAGATAAATTTTCATTTAATAAAATGTTAATTGCATATTTGATAGAGTGAAATAAAATAAATGAAAGTGAAAAGAAATAAAATTTTTAAATTAAAGTATGAGTCCCTTGGAATTTCACTGTTTATTTAACTATTTTTTACTCTCGTTTATCTCTATCAAATAAACTCTTTTATTGGATCTCTGCATTTCGTTTCATCTGCACATAATGTAACAAACGTGTCTATCATCACTGAAGTTATATTTAACATTTTGTTTAAATATATTTTTATTCTTTGTAATTTAGGATTTCTTATTTTTAATTTTTGTAATTTTTTTTATTTTTAGTCCTTATAAATTATGTTTGTTTTATTTTTTATCCTTATAATATTTTAGATAATATTTTTTCATTGTTCAAAGTGTTATTTAAGTACTTTAAGGACTAAAAACAAAAAAAAAATAATTTTGTAAGGATGAAAAACAAAAAAGCAATGTATTTAAACCTTAAAATTTAAAATAAAAATAAAAATAAAATATAGTGAAATAGAAGGATGTAGAACTAAGTTAATATTTAAGTATTTTTATGATGGCATAAAAGAAATAAATAGTAATTCTATCTCATTCTTTAACTAAGGGAAAATAAATAAATTAAATTAAATAAATAAAATATATTTTATTTCATTTCATTCTTTGTTAAACAATTTAAAACATATTTATTTTCTTCTACTTTATTCTTTTTTCTCTCTCTCTTTTTTAATAAATTTAATCACGAGGTAAGACATCGCCTTTCCATCTTTAGAAGGGATGGATATGAATCCCTCACGCAAAGTTTTAAATAGCATACGTGACTATTCACCACTAACAACAAAAATGTATATGTTACTATCTTGCAATTAAATATGGTATGATTCCTAATTGTAGTCATGTCACATGATATAGTCCACACTTTAAAAAAGAAGTAATATTTATATATATATTTGGGTGATTAAAGGCTAATATCTGTATAGTGCTACTTGTTTTGCAGTGTCGGCCGACTCGGGCGGGCTCCATAAGAGTAAGAGAGTGTAGATTAAGTTAAATGTGTTGTTTGCTATATTTGTATGATTATTTAGTTTACAAACAATCATAGACATGGTTGTTTTCTAGCAAAAATAAATAGTTTAAACTTCAAAATCAGAACAAGGTACTTCTAACATTGCAATATAGTATAAGGAGAGATGACCTCAGCATCATAAAAGTGCTAAACGAACGTAAAAACTTGTTAGACTAATCAAAGTTATTCCTTCATTTAGAAGCTTTGTAAAAAGGTGTACGGTGTCTGACACGCTATCCTATAGAATCATTTTGTTTAATAAAGTTCTGTACGAATGATTGTTTCTTTGTTTTTAGAACTAATTGATCTATGCTTTAATAAGAAAATTAATTGATACTAACCGTTAATTCTTTTGGGATGCAGAAAGGAACAACTACCAGTTTAAGATCACAACAATGCAGAATATCCAGAGAGCAGAGCAGAGCAGAAGTGTATTCCTTAAGCAAGCTTACAAACGGTGGAAAGGGTGCTTCTTGCATCATTGGATTTACTATTAAGGTGCGAAAAAGTTACCAGCGTCTCAACCTTTTATAACTTTACTCACATTGTATTTCAGAGTTATTCTTTGTAAAATGAGGTTAAATAATTTCATCGTATATCATAGTTAAAATACGTGTCCTTTTGTATCCATTTACTTTATCTTAGTAATCCTATAAAAACACGAGTCTAAATATGAAACATTATTCTTAATTATGTTTTCGTTCATTTAACATAGTTTTCATAATTAATTAAAATCATGAAATTAGATTCACATAAGTTTATAATTTTCAATAGGTAAATGTTACGTAACTTAAAATAATTTTTTTATTACTGGGATGAATAAAATTGTGTTATTTTTCATTTTTTTTTCACTTTCCTTTTAATTTTTTAACTAGTGTCCTTTACAATACTTTTAGCCAGATCCTTTTCAATAAAATCAAAGTCATAATCAATAATGTGTTGAACATTGTAGAGAAAGTTGTTTAATCCTATATCCATTTGGGGTAAGTTTGAGAGTTCCACACACTTCCTTTTCCTATCTCATAGAAGTCCATGTAACGTGAATGTATCTTCAAGAAAGGAGGTACCAGAGTGGTCCCACTTCCACTTTTTTGGTGTGACATAGGATATGGTACAGACTGCTGTGTACCCTTCAATTCACTCCAGTACAACCTCCTCCTGTCGTGTTTCTTAAAATGGAAGGTCCCTCAGAAATGGAAAGTGTGATAGAAGAACCCCTTTTGAGCAACCAGAATCCCAATGCTAACGGTGGCTTCAGAACCTTACCTTTCATCATAGGTAATTTGGTACAACTTTTTCTCAGATATGTGTGATAATGAATCTGTTTCACATTTGTTAAAACCTTATCTATTTGTATGCTAATAAATGTTCTTGTGGCAGCAAATGGGGCCTTTGAGAGACTGGCAAGCCTTGGGATCATGCCTAACATGATATTGTACTTAACAAGAGAGTATGGCATGCAGACGGCAGGAGCTACTAATTTTCTCTTACTATGGTCTGCTGCCTCAAATTTCACCCCTTTCATTGGTGCTGTCCTTTCAGACTCCTATGTGGGTCGATATTCCATGATTGCTTTTGGATCTATTGCAAGTCTACTGGTAATTTTCTTTCTTTTCTCTTGTAATGAAGGTTTTCAATTGTGGTCACAGACTCACAGTTGCAGTTTTGTCGCAATTTTTAGCATTGCCAGAAATTGGAAGGAAATGTGACTGACGCGGCCGCAATTAAGATTGTGATACAATTGCGATGAGTCAACCAAATTGTAGTCGCAGGCCTTTTTTTAAAATCTTGCTTGTGATACATTGTTTGTCACTTTTTAGTCACTGGTTTTGGGCATGTTTGGATGAACACCTCTATAAGCACTTATAAGAGAAGAAATAGGAAGAAAAAATTAAAGAAGTTTCTCCATTTATGGAAAAGCTTATTTCATGTTTCCTTCTTATTTTCTTTATTTTCTTTTCTACAAGTGCTTGTATAGAAATTTATCTAAACAGGCTCTTCATCTCCATTGCTCGGCTTAGAAGCTCTTGTTTTGATTTGTTTTGTTAATTTTGTATGCTAATATCATCCATGACGTGAAATGATAAATATACATAAAATCAGTAATTAAAATTGGTTTTTGGCCCTTATTTATGTTGGGGTTGTGCAGGGGATGGTTCTTCTATGGTTAACAAATTTGATTCCTTTGTCAAATCCACTTTGTAACCAATTTACCAACAGCTGCAATAACTCTCCTACAACAATTCACCTTTTGATCTTGCATTCTTCTTTTGCCCTCATGTCCATTGGAGCTGGAGGCATAAGATCCTCCTCCTTGGCCTTTGGTGTTGATCAGTTGAGAAAGAGGGACAAAGATGCGGGAATCAAAGATAGCTACTTCAGCTGGTACTATGCTATTGTTGCACTGTCATCACTGATAGGTTTAACTGCTGTTGTCTATATTCAAGATAACATGGGGTGGGCAGTGGGGTTTGGAATTCCCGTTATCCTAATGTTTGTGGCAACTGCATCATTTTTCTTAGCTTCTCCATTTTATGTAATGGTGGAGGTTAAAAGGAACATGCTAAGTGGGCTCAGGTCCTTGTAGCCTCTTACAAAAATAGACTTCTGCAGTTACCACAGGAGACCGAGAATGGTATCTACCACCTTGAAAATGATTCCAATCTCCTAATGCCAACTGGAAAATTAAGGTATGATTTATTTCTTTTGTTCAGTTTATCATGCTTTAGAATTTTTATATCTACAAATTGTTATAAGATGTTCACTATTGTTGTAACTTACAAGCATAGCTACTTATTGCATCAAAATTAGATTATATCTTTCAATCATTACAGAAATACCCCATTTGGACAACCGGACAACCGGACAACCAGCACAGTTAATTAAGTTTTTACATGTAAGATTGGAAGTCCTCTACTTTTTATTGGAGTTTCTTTAAGTTGGATTGCTATTTTTAACTGAGAGTGTTTACAATATTGGTCGGGAGGATCATGTAGTAGTTGTCAGCTATTAGTTACGGCATATATATGCTATGTTAGATTTCTAGTTCACTTGGATGGTCGTGTAAAATATTTTTATGTAATAAATTGAGAGCAAAGGCTTAATTTTTGCTAGGTTTCTGAACAAAGCATGCTTGATTAGAAATTCCTTACAAGATCTAACACCAGAGGGAAGAGCTTTAAATCCATGGAATCTTTGCACAGTAGACCAAGTGGAAGAACTGAAGGCACTTATCAAGATAGTCCCAATTTGGTCAACAGGAATCATGATGGGTGTGAACATCAATCAGGGTTCCTTTCTGGTACTAGAGGCGTCCTCCTTGGACCGCCACATTACGTCAAACTTCGAAATTCCTTCAGGCTCCTTTGTGACATTTATGATTGTATCTCTAGTACTTTGGGTTATAATCTATGACCGCATTTTAGTCCCTGTGGCATAAAAAGATAAAAGGGTCCCCAGCATGCATAGGAGCAAAACAAAAAATGGGAATTGGTCTTTTAACTGGTTGCATAGCAATTGCATCCCTAGCAGTTGTAGAGGATATTAGACGCAAAATTGCTATCGAGAAAAGGCTATAAAGATCAACCACAAGCTGTAGTGAACATGTCTGCTTTCTGGCTCTTACCGCGCCAAATCTTTAATGGATTGGCTGAGGCCTTAGGTGTAGTAGGACAAAATGAGTTTTTCCTCACCGAACTACCTCAATCTATGTCTAGCCTAGCGTCCACTCTTAATGGCCTTGGCTCTTCTGTGGCAAATTTGGTTGCAAGTTTCATTCTCAGTGTTGTTGACAATGTCACTGGAGGTGGAGGACATGAAAGCTGGCTTTCAAGCAACATAAACAAGGGTCATTATGACTACTACTATACTTTGATTTGTGCTTTGTGCTCTGCAAATTTTGTCTATTTTCTCTAATGTAGTAACAGCATCTCCGGTGCTAGAAACCCATTTGGGTTTCTTAACAAATTTTTTTGGTTCCTGTGTTATTTTTTGTGGTCCCCACAGCGTCATGTCACTCCTAAGAAATTCACTTAATATTTTGCTCCAATGCAAGAAATCATAAGAAACTCAAAAAAATCCACGTATTTATATTTTTTAATAAAACTTAACATTTTTTCAATTTTCATAAATATAAATTAAAATAAATAAAAAGAAATGCGTAACAATATAAAACAAAATTTTAAATAATAATAAATAATTAAACACAATAACATCGAAATAAATAAAAAATTTAGACATTGAAAAAAAATTACATCAATTTAGTTATTATTATTCAAATCCAAAATTATACAGTTTTTTAATAAAACTTAACATTTTTTTAAAGAGTAATATTTGTAACGTTAACTTTTCTTTATATCGTTTACAATTTAAATCCAAAATTATACAGTTTCACCTTGATCTAAAACGGCTCTTTCTTTTTCGTGTGACTCATTTTTATCTTTCCAGCATTTCTTTTCCCACAAAAAGAAGCTTTATTTTCACTCACACCACACACAACACACACACGCGCATCCAGAAGCTTCTCCAAGCTTCTCCCTCTCTTTTCCCACGCGGTCTCCCTCTCTGTTCCCACACTTTCTCTTCTCCAAGCTTCGTCACTTTCTCCTTTCCCACGCCGCACCACCGCGCCTCCCTCTTCCCCACACCCACACCGCGCCTCCCTCTTCCCCATCGCCGGCTTCCTCCACCTCGGGCGGCTACTTCCTCTCGTCGGCCTCCTCCACCTCGCACGGCCACTTCCTCCCGCCGGCCTCCTCCACCTCATGAGGCCACTTCTGCACGCGAACTCCACATCGCGCCACCACTGTCCTGCCACAATCTGATTTGTTTCCCTCTTCTTTTTTACTGGTAGTTGATTGCTGAAAATGTTATTTTATTCACAAGCTTCTGTTCCTTATATAAGGAACGAGTCTGAGTTTTGACGGAACACATCGTCCACGTCATCCCCCTCCAACGCTGAAGGTTTTCAAGAAACGGTTTCTTCAATTTAAGAAACCCCAAAAGCACTCCCGTTGGATATGCTCTAAATCTTATGGTCCTTGTAAGAATAGAGGAAAGTAGAACTTTAGATCTTAAGATCCTTGTAAGGATTGGAATAAAATAAAACTTTAGATCTTATGGTTTGTACGGATATAGGAAAATACTACCCTAGATGAATACAGATGATGATAATAATATCTGATGAGATTTGCCAATACGTATTGGTGAAATATCTGAGTGTTTTATGAAAATTTAATACAACTATATGAAATACATATGTATAATATATAAATATATTATCATTGTCCCTTAATCAACCAAAAATAAAAATTATTCTCTTTATCAATGATTTCAAGAAAGAAAGGAGATTTGATACTACTTTTCCTATATGTAAATAATAGAAACTAATTTATGATAACGATGACTTGTAACTTTTTTGCTTTTACTAATGTTAAAAAGAAATATGTTTTTAATTTGGGTTTGTGGCAATTATATATTTAATATTTAATATGTTATGGAGTAACAGATAAATTATTTTTGTTAATCAATATTATATTTATTATTATATTTGTTTTAAATTATGTTTGTTTAATTTTTATATTTTTTTAAATGTTTATTGTAACGAAAAAAAAGAATAAAAATATAAGATATATTTATAGTTATCATCTGAATTAATTACTTTTTTAAGCCTAATAATTTAAATAATTTGATCTTATAAACTAGATCAAAGGAAGTATTTAAAGTAATTTTAAATTAGTTGATAGTGTAAATTTTTTATATTAATAATGTGTTTGATTTGCTAAAAAGACATGACAGACAGACTAGTACTAGATAAGTAACTAAGTCACAGGACAACTTTTTGTATTATATGTTGTTTGGTGATCAATGCATAATACAAGTAATTTTGTGTTATATCTTGTTTGATGTGTTTATGTACTAGACAAAATGTAAATTTTACTATAAAATCCTAGATGCATTAACAGCATCTTGACGGTGCAACAAAGGAGAGGCACCTCCACGAAGGAGGTGCAGCCCCTAACACCACCGAACGTAGGGGCTAACGGCGTGAGGCTGCCACAAGGTCACAACAATGGTGGTGACGACACAACGATGCGATGCGGCCTTGCCAAGTTGGCCAAAAGAAGAAAAAAAAAACATAACGAGAAGGAAAAAGATGACAATGAGAACATTTGAATAAATTAATAATTAAAAGAAAGAAATAATGAGCAAAAAGAAAACAACAACAGTTCATACAACCCTCGCCAGCAGCCAAGGTGTCCATGTCAGCGGTCAAGGTACGACATTTGGATAGGAAATTTAGAGAAAGAGGCGTATATGAAAAAAGAAAAAAATGTGGGATAATGAAAAATGAAAAAATAAGGATAATATTATATTCCTACTTTTATTAGATATTGAACAAAAAGTTATATGGAAATTTAATGAGTTACAAGTTTTTCGATATTTGTTAAGTCCATCATTCTTTATTTTAAATTATTTCTCATTCATTTTTAATCAAAAATTTTGGATAAATATTGAATAAATATTTTTATATTATCTCGTACAAGTTATTTTTTTAGCTAATCAATCAAACGCATCTTAATAGTAATAATAAAAAAATTGGTTAAAATTCAATTTGTACGGTTAGCTTTCAACTTTCATCGCTTGTTATGTTGTTATTTGTCACCGCATAGTAGTCTCTAATCACGTGTTACACGAGCATCTATTACGACAAATATTATTTTGGACTATCTGAATTATTGGTTTGTACGCATCTCATAAATAAATAGTATTATTTTATTTTTCAATTAAAGAAAACCTAGGTGAAATGAATTTGGAGATTTTATCATGTTGTTATGAAATATGAGTTTATTATTTATCAATTAAATCAAATTTTGTTAGCAAACAAACTATAAATTAAAAAAATATTTTTATTGGTAAAGACTAAAGAGGAGTCTATAGTTGATGTTAAAGAATTTATAATAATTTATGTATAATTTTTAATATATTCATGTAATATATTTTTATAATTTTTTTCTATTTAATTTTTGGTCTAATTTTATATATTTTCTTTTTTTAATTTTAATATATATATAAATTATAGAATAACATAAATAATTTATTTTTTCCTAACATATCAGTTAAGTTAATTTGATCGAACACAATCACATCAAATACAAGATATTAGGTGAAATCATGACTAGTATAGTCAATTTTGATGTAACTGAAATTTAGAATGGTTGGTTGGGAAAATAAAATTACTTTTTAATTAGAGAAAATCAAGTTATAATCAAAGCAGTATAGAACTTTCCATATTATATATATATATATATATATATATATAT
>CM023944.1:7763281-7817616 GCA_013407115.1 Glycine latifolia | reverse complement strand
TATGATTTTTTAACAATGTGATGATATCAAATTCATACAGGATGATTCTGGCTCAAGGATTATTCTAGTATGGTATGAGAGACACTTCTGCCACTTACTCTGTCAATTTTCTCAACTTGGTTCCTATATGCAACTTCTTTACCTCTATCATATTCAGGTATCTAGAATATACCAGTTTATTTGTATAAATCTGAAAAAAAAATTCGTAGCATTATTGCATAGCTAGCACTAGTTGATGAACCAATGCAGATTGGAGAAATTGGGTCTGCACACTTGGGCTGGTAGAGCGAAGTGTGGAGGGGCAATTTTGTGTGTTGGGGGGGCATTAGTTACCAGTGTTTACAAAGGGAAGGAATTTTATCTTGGTCATCATGTTCAAACTGCCGTTGCGGCACACGAAAATCACATGCTTCGGGGAACTTTATTTTTTATTTGCAGTTGCTTCTCATACACAGCTTGGTTTCTTGTTCAAGTATGAATCCTATTCTTTCTATATTCTATTGTTTTACAACATACTTGAATTTTCTTATCATTTTCATGTATAAGAGCGTCTTAACAGGGAAACTTATATATTAATTAACAAAGTCATGATGAGTTGTGTTAACTTATATAATATCAGCCATCAAATAAGAGTATAAAACGGATCGATTAACCCTTTTCAGTTTACTGTCATAACTCTCTTTGTTAATAATTTCCTTCAGTTTTGTTAGAAAATAGGCTTTCATGTGATTATTAATTTATTATCATTCTCAAATGACTATTTTCAATTTAATAAACAGGTCCAATTGCTTAAAGTATTTCCACTAAGGTATACGGGAACAATGCTAGCATGCATTTTGGCAGCAATTCAAGGAGGAATTATAGGTGTTTGCATAGATTTCGGAAAAGCTGCTTGGAGATTAGAGTGGAATCTACAATTGGTCACTATATTGTACTCGGTAAGATACTCTGAATTCATCCATTCATAACTTTAGGCTTATATTTATCAGATTAAATGTTTAGATGAGTTTGATTATGCACCTGTGACTCATCAGATCAAGATAGACTTTTAATGGTTTTATTTTATTTTATTTCTTAGAAACTACATATATTTTCTTGAAAACTACACATAATCTTAGGTTATGTTTGATTTTTCATTTTGAAGCTCAAAATTCAGTTTGGAGAACAAATTTTGGTGACATGTTTAATTACCCCAAAAAAGTATGTTCGCATATAAAAAATTGATAAATGTCAAATAGTGCTCTTGAGACATTTTTTAAAAAATAAAATCAAATATTTAGATGTACAAAATTATGTTGTCTATAGTTTTTTTATGATTTCTTATTATCTTCACAATAAATACTTTTTTTTTTAATTTTTAAACCAATGTCTTAAGGACATTTGTTAGTTGATCCTAAAAAAATTGAATATTTTTTACAAATTCAATTTATAAACTTAATTTTGACCAAACTTAAATTTCCAGACGGAAACATGCATTTATTTTGGTTAGATAAAAAACCTTTTCCTAAAGCTTGGGATAATCTTATCTTAGTGTTGGAAAAAGTAAGACAATATTTAGGTTCTTTAATAAATTATAATTCATCTTATTTGTCTTTTTTTTAATTCTATTTATTTCAATAGTTTAGCTCAAGTCTTTTTTAATTCTTTTTGAAAAATAAAAAAATAAAAAACAAAACATACAAAGACGATTTTGCCTAAAAATCGTCTTTGTATGTATTTTTTTTTGTTTTTTTAAATAGATACAAAGACAGTTATTAAGCAAAACCGTCTTTGATGTCCACATACAAAGACGGTTTTGCTTAAAAATCGTCTTTGTATGTATTTTTTTTGTTTTCTTTAAATAGAAACGATGATGGTTATTAAGAAAAATCGTCATCGTATGTTTGACATACGATGACGGTTTTTCCTTAATAACAATATTTGTTTGTATTTTATTTATTTATTTATTTTTTTAATTAAAAAGTTACGAATATGGTTATTAAGGAAAAATCGTCTTCGTATGTTGACATACGATGACGGTTTTTTCTTAATAACCGTCTTCGTAGGTGTTTAATTAAAAAAAATAAAAATTAAATAAATAAAATACAAACAAAGACGGTTATTAAGGAAAAATCGTCATCGTATGTCAACATACGATTACGATTTTTTCTTAATAATCGTCTTTGTTTGTGTTTAATTAAAATAAATAAATAAATAAATAAAATACAAACGAAGACGATTTTTTAAAACTGTCGTCGAAAGTACCCCATTTTCAACGACACGCACAACAACGACGGTTTAACAACCATCGTCGTATGGTCTAAATAACTGTCGTCATAGGCCTCCTGTGTAGTAGTGTAATTAACGTTATTTATTTTACTAACAATATATATTAACTATTTATACTAATAAAATTATTATTTATATATGTAAGGTTGTTTCGGTTTAATTAAACCTCAACTTCAGGAAGTTCTGATAGAAAAACTTTGTTATTTATAATATTTTTTGTCTCAAAGATGATTGTTTCTAATAAAAAATATATTGATCTATGCCAAAAACCCGGATCAACTTGAAATTTTAATTTGTACTATAAGGTAACTTAATAGCTAGTGTTGCCTTTAATTTTAAAAATAGGAAAAAGTCTTTTGGTCAGGTGAAAAGTTATTGTCGCCATTTAGATCAGTGCACAGATTCTTATTACTCCGAAACAACGTACGATAAAGTTGTCTACATGGGCACCATATACGGAATATTATTAAAAGACGACAATATTACATGGACCACCACTTAGAGTGGAGTGACAAGAGCTTCACGAACTCAATGACCACAGTGACAGAGTTGGTGGCAGCTATTGATAAGAAGGTATCAGCCTCATTGGACTCGGCGGAGCCACCACCGGCCAAGTCGGAGAGAGCCCTAATAGCAATGAAGGGTACCCTTTGTTGATAGCAAATAAGAGCCACTGACGCACTTTCCATGTCTACTGGGCTCACTTCAAATTTGTTGTAGATGAAAGACCTGTATGCTGCATTGTCAAGGTAGATGCTTTGGCTAATACCTCTATTCACAAACTCCAGCTTCGGTGTCGTTGTCAAGCATGTCGTCGAGTTTATGCACGACTCTAGCTCCAAGTCCTGGACATTTATTACCATACTTAATCACATTAATTGTTGTTACTATAAAATTATACTCCATTAATGATAGTACTATAAAACAAAAACTAGAACCCTATTGAAACTTCACTGTCAAACTTTTTTTTTTATAAGCAAGTATCAAATTTTTATACTTAGATCACTTAATACTCCCTATTTTCCAAATTGAATGATTATTTTATTATTACCACGAATCAATTGATGTTTTAATATTTAAAAAAAATCAATTTTAATTGATGTTTTCAGTTTAAATGAAATATTAAGACATTTATTATGCTCTAATAAATAGTGTGGTCTTGATACACAAATCAATGCATTTATTAAAGTTAAAAAAGAAAATTAAAAATATTTTTACTAAAAATTAGTCCCTAATAATTACCGTGTCTTAGAATTATTTTTTTCTTCCTAGATTAATACAGATTTAGCCAAAATTATCTTTCTAAAAAATGGATTAATTAAATTGAACAAATGGATTAATTAAATTTGTATTCTAAAAAAAACTATTAGGTAGTGACAAGCACACAAGCATGTTGAGCATTTTCTTTGATTCATAAAAATTGAATTAAAATATCAAAAGATTTATATAACATATGCACGTTATCTATTGAGCATTTTCTGAACCACCCACACTTTGAATGTCATTTTCAGAATAAATTGAAATTATGCATTTAATAAGTGTAGCTTAAAAATAGAATATTGTTTTGACTTCTAATCTATAACCATATTATTGTTCTCAGCATGTATAACATATACATTAGATTAATTGAGCAATTGACACAACGTATCCTAACCAATTCACCACTTGGAATTTTTTGGGTTTCCATGAATAGTATAAAACAACTAGTAACCTACCAAAACGTCACGGACCAGAGTTTTCCAAAAGTAGGTATCTAGCTCCAATAGTAAACATAACTTTTTGGCCGGCCGAAGCATTATTATTAATATTATCATCTCAAATTGATTAATTATTTAACTGCCCATATATTTTTTTATTGGACAGTGACAGTATAATTATACTCGATCAACTATGAAAAAGTCACTTTATATATATATATATATATATATATATATATATATATATATATTATGTCAACACAAATATTTTCTAAACCCACGTTCTGCATGTCATTTTTTATCATATAATAAATTAAAAAATTACCCGCTTAATATGTTCAGACAGAAACAATTTGTTTTGACTTCTAATATCAGCCCACCTAGGCACCTACTATCTGTTTGTTTATACAAAATAGTTAATAAAGTATAAGAAAATAAAAAGAATAATCTTATTATTTATTTAAAACAAACATAGAAAAGAGAAGAAAATTTTCTTCTAAATTATTGGCATGAAATGAAAGGGAGCTTATCTTTATATTATTTTTTTGTTTTAATTTATTAAAAATTAAATAACTTTTTTTGGTACATAAAAGATTAAATAGTTTGTCATAACATAAAAAATATTATGTTAAGACAAAAATAAGAAGTTAAAATTAATTTTTAATTAATATAAGTATTTTTCATATAATTTATTTATTCTCCTTCTTACTCTCTTTTTTACTCATCCAAATAAACACACACAAAAAATCTCCACTACTTTTTATTTATTCATCCAAATAAAATATAACTTTATTTTAATTTTTTCTTTTCTTAATTTTTTCTTTTCTATTTGATTTCTATCAGCATATTAGGGTTAGGGTCGTTTACCTTCAACTTTTTGGCAATGTGGTAATACTTGGAATCAACCGGAACCCAGAAAACATGTTGCCTTACTTCCGGAACACCATCAACGGGAAAAATCTCCTCTGGTTGGTACCATATATTGTTGAGTTGGTTATCAAATGGACTATCTGCAGTTACGTTTGAGGTGAAATTTGCAAAATTTAAGTGCCCTATTTCCCTGGTGTAGTCTCCATTGTCTTCCAAGGGTAATGTGTCATCAGGCCCTAGCCCATACCTCTGCACAATGCAACATATATATACACAACACCCGAATCATTCATTAATCTTTCAAGTTTCTATAATGATTTAGTTAATTGCACAATCAAATACAAAACGGGATGAATATTGTGTGAGATCGTATCGATTAATTAATTAACTTCGTAGAAAATATATACCAATTAGACAAAAAATAAACAAAAATCTAAGGATATTGAAGGCTGCCATTATGTACTAATTTTAAAAACATGTCTCTAATCATTACCACTTCTAACTTCTAAGTTCTAAAACAATATTCTGCAATATTTTTGTTTTCAAAAATTCATTTTGTCCCCAAGCCCGAAAGGGATATCGGGTTAACTAACAAGCCAACTGCAAAGAAGTTATCCGTACTTCCTACAGAGTATAATTGCAAAAGCATTCATTTTCTTACTTCCTTTCCTTACATATACCGTAAATGTGTATTTTCTTTTTCTTTTTCTTTTCTTCTTTTCATTTTTACTCCATTTTTTTATCTTGTTATTTTTCTCATCATACTAATTATGTTTATCATTTTCTCTTTCTAACCTGTTTTTATTTATGGGGAAAACATAAATGTTTATTCCATTTTGGAGTAGACTTAGAGTGAAATTAAGTAGAGGGAAAATAATAAATTAATTAGTAGTTTACTTTGAGTTTGTAGATTAGTTAGTAGAAGACTGAATGTAGGTATGTTAAAATTAAACCCGGTAGAAGAATTATGTTATTCTTAATGATTTTATTCATTCGTATCTAAATAAAGTCGATATATTGTTATTGAATTCCAATCTCTTAAAATAATGTCTCAGTATCATTTTTGTACATGAAAAAAATATTATTAAAAGTAAAAACTCTTTAAAAATTAATCATTAGTAAAATTCATATATATTTTACATTAATGTTATGATGATAATTTTTTTAATAAAATAAAGAAATAAAAAGATCTAAGAAATTAAACTGATCAGGGGGAGAATTATTGTAATACCTGCCAGCTCCAAAGTGCTAGATGAGCCCAGTGTTGGGGAATAGCTACATCTCCAATATGCAAGGAGGGGTTTGCATTTCCAGCAATGCCGTAATGCACCACTCCTTCTACTGTGAATAAACTCAACAGAAGCTGAGTCGTTATAGCTGCATTTATCTACATCAGTGTATGAAAAATAAATTAATTCCAATTAATTTATGTATAGCTCAAAAGTAAAAACAGTTCTTCAAGGGCTTTAAATTATATATCAACGTAAAAGTTAAAAACAAATAGAACCAATAAACAGGAAAAGGAATCCTCCAATTCAAAATGAAAAGGAAAACGAAGCCTTACCACGCTCAATCCTGTCATGACCAGTATAACAGGCTTGTCACCAATGGCTCCAAAGCGAAATCTCCTTCCTTCATTAATTATTACCCATAATAAATTTAAAATAAGAAGTACTATAAGTTATAATACATAGCTTATCTTTTTTTGCAAAATTTCATATTCACGAGACCCTAAAAAATTTATAATAATATTTTGGAAAAATATATACCCGCAATGTCTATGATGGTATCACTAGCTGTGTAGCCAGGATTCTGAAGAAGAGGGTCTAGTTCAAAAGAATTTGGTATGATTAAACCTAGGTAAGGTCCCTCTTGGTTGGCTTTAGCAATTTTGCTATGCAACTCAGACGACAAAGCACAGCTTACAAAAGCATGTTGAGCAATATTAAACCACAAAAATGCCGCCAGAAACACGCATAAGACTCTACTAGCACCTGCCATCTTTACCCACACAGAGCAAGAACTATGGAGCATGTGAAATGAAAGACCTGAGGATTGGTTTTATAGAAAGAAAGATGTATGTACACGTACGGAAAGGGAAAAAAATCCTCTTTAAAAAGAAACCTCAAGCATAGTTAGGACAAGCAAGCATAATCAAGGAGTGAAACATTATTACTTTATAAAGGACCTAAATGTTAGGTCATGAATCAATTAAGAAATTGAAGTAATTTTATTATTCTCAATTAATTATCTCAGTTTTAATGGAAAATATTTTAACTAATAATTAACATATTTAAAAGATAAAAATGTCTTAATTGACATATAAAATTGGGACGCAATCACTTGTCTCACTTGTGTGTCTCAAATTATGCTTCTCCAATAAAATCTTGATGTGTGAATTAAGAATAAAACATTACTAGAAAATAGATTTTTAATATTGGTTGTTTTGAACTTTCAATATCCGATTTTAATCAATGTTGAAATCACTGTGTTTAAAATATCAATGTTAACATTGATTTTCAAAAATCGATATTAACATACATTATACAACATCTATTTTTAAGAAAATAAATATCGTATAATAAGAAATAAACAAAAAATGTAAAATATACAAAAAGTAATATCAGTTCTTAAGAAAATCGATGTTGTGATACAAAAAACAACATCAATTTTTAGAAAAATCGATATTGTAATTCACTTTCTACATCAGTTCTGTCAAAATTGATGTTGTATAATACTTACAATATCAATTTTGTCTAAAATAGATGTAGTAAATGTCTTTTCACATCGACTTTTCTTGTAACTGATGTCTACAGTAACTTTGTACAACGTTTATTATATAACCGATGTGAAAAAATACCCATAATTTCATTATTTAGTTTCTACTTAAAAATAATTACTCACTAATTCTCATTAATTAGTCTGCCTCTTGATTGACTATATTAAAGGTCTCTCAATCTAAATATATCTATTTTTATTAAATTTAATCTTAAATCTCTTTTCTTATTTTCTCTAATTACCAAAAGTAATCCAAAAATTACTCTCTATTCTCTTTTGAATTAGCTGAAATATTACTCTCATTCTCATTTATACTCTCTGATTATTCTTTCATTTATTCTCATTTAATTAAGTATGTTTATTGATTTTTTCTCAACATTCAGCTTTTGATTTGTGGCTTGACTTTTGCTCCTATTTCGATTCCCATGTAAGGTATTACACATATTATTTTAATGATTTTTCTATCCATTTGACTAAATCAATTGAATTATTTATGCTCTTTTTCGCTTTTAATTTGAAATACAATTGTAATTTTTATAATTCAGTTCTTTATTATTTTTGTATAATTTCTTGAAATTCTAAAATATTTTTGTTTTACATTTATTAGTTTCAGAGTTCAGAGAGCATTGTGGTGAAGTATCTCAGCTCAAAGAAGTATATAATTATATAAAGCAATCCATTTGCAAGTTGACAAATCAAGTTTTATTGTTCTAACATTTTTTTCATAATGTTAATTTATAATTTTTATTTATTTTTTATACATTAGTTTCTTTATTTCAAAATGTTAACTCAAAAATTTGAATCTGATTATTCAAAACTTTAAAAAAATTGCTGCTTTAATTTAATCACAAAAAAGGCTCTAGATAAATTTATCAAAATAGATAAAAATAAATCTAAAAATATAGACAATTGCTTGTTGAATGAAAAAGATAACAATGTAGAAATTGTTGAAAATGAAAATAGAGAAGAAGTAATAGTTAACGAACAAGTTAACGATGTAGTAATTGATGAAAATGAAAATAGTGAAGAAGTATTATTAGTTAATGAACAAGATTATATTGATTCCCAAACTCAAAATGAAAAAGAATAAGAAATTAATAAATTAAAAGAAACAACTATTAAAAGTATATGTAATCCAAGTCAATGAACAAATATTAGTACAAGTTTGAGAGATTTATTAGTAGAAAAAGGTCTTATTAAAATTACTAATATAGATTTTTCTAAAGAAGAATTCTCAAGGCATTTTTCTTCATTATTTTACATTCAGAAGTTGTCTAATGGTGAACAATGTGAAAGAAAATGATAATTTATTTTCAAGATTTGGATAAAGTCTTTTGTTTCTGCTGTAAATTGTTTAATCTTGTTCCTAGTACACCTAAATTAGCTAATGAAGGTAGTAAGGATTGGAGAAATATTAGTCTTAAGTTGAGGAATCATGAGATAAGTAATGAACACATTACTAATATGAGTATATGGATTTTGATTTAGAAACAAGGTTACTAAAAAATAAAATAATTGACAAACATATTCAAGAACAAATAAATAGAGATAGGGAACATTAGATAAATGTTTTATTTAGAATTATTGTGGTTGTTAAACTCTTGCAAAAATAACTTAGCATTTCGTGTAACATATGAAAGACTTTATGAAGAAAGTAATGAAAATTTTTAAAGTATAATTGAAATAATTGTAGAATTTGATCCTATAATGCAAGAACATATTTGTCGAATTAAAGATAATAAAATTCATAATCATTACCTTGGACATATGATACAATATGAATTTATAAATTTGTTAGCAAGTGAAATAAAACAAATATTATAAAAAATATTAAGAATGCAAAATATTTTTCAATCATACTTAATTATACTCCTAATACAAGTCATCAAAAATAAATGTCTTTTGTATTACAGTGTGTAGATGTTTCTTCAACTCAAATACAAATTTTTGAATATATTTTAGAATTTTTAAAAGTAGATGATACAACTGAAAAATACATTTTTGTTGCTATTATAAATGAAAAAAATAATATTGGACTTGATATTAATAACTTAAGAGAACAAGGTTATGATAATATATCAAATATGAAAGGAAAACATCAAGTTGTGCAAAAAAAAAATTTAGACATTAATTCTCAATCATTTTATACTTCATGTGGTTGTCATAGTATAAATTTGATATATTGTGATATGACTAACTCTTGTCCTAAAGTTACATCTTTTTTTTTGGAGTACTACAACGCATATATACTCTATTTTCTTCTTCAACAAAAAGATGAAAAATTCTACAAGATCATATTCCTAGCATAACTCTCAAACCATTGTACAAACACAATGAGAACATTGTATTGAAAGTATAAAAGCTTTAAGATTTCAAACTCTAAAAATAAGATATGCTTTATTAAAATTAGGTGAAATTAATAATGATCTTAAAATAAAAAATGAACTTAATTGTTTAACAACTCATGAGCTTGAAAATTTTGATTTTTTATTAAATTTGACTATTTGGTATGACATATTATTTGCAGTAAATTTCATTAGTAAAAAATTACAAAAAAAATATGGGTATGGATGTTGCTATAAAACAATTGAAAGATCTTATTTCTTTTTTTGAAAAATATAGAGAAGATAGATTTAAAAATACTATAATTTATGTCAAAGAAATTGTTACTAAAATCGATATAGAACCTAAGTTTCGTGAAAAATGTGTTATTAGTAGAAAAAAATAATTTTATGAGGATATTGATAATGAAGTATTAAAATCGCCTAAAAAATCATTTAAAATTTATTACTTCTTGTATATAATAGATCAAACAATTATTGTATTAAGAAATAGATTTGAAATTTTTTAAGATATATGGATATTATAATAACCAAGGCTAAATAAATAAAAGAAAAAGAAAGAAAGAAAAGTTTAAATTTTCAAAATTCTGTCGCAAAAAGCGTAAGTGTTTTGACCAAAATACTTCACTCCTAACATGAAACTTGTAGGGAATCATTCTATGAGCTAGAATCCTTCATCATTTTTCCCTAAAAATCATCAAACAGAAAGATCATTTTCTCGAGGGAACTTCTCAAAACTTGAGTTTTGCGGGGAAAGGAGGCGATTTACGGACACTCAAGCTTGGAGAAGTTGTCTTCTAGCCTTCCTCGTCGATTTAGAGGTAAGAAACTCAAGTTTTACCGTTTGATTTGTGAAATTGTTCTTGAGGTAAATAGTGACCCTTTTGAGTTAGAACTGAAATTAGGCTTGGGTCCTTTAGAGAAGTATGCTTAGAAAGTTATTGTGATGAAAGATTAGCTTTGAAATATTGATTTTATGGACTTTGGTGTTTGGATCTGAGAAATGCATGTGTAGGAAGAATGTTGGTTAAATTGGTGATTGTAGGACATGCATGAGCCTTGATACCTGTACTATTTATGCTCAGGAGGCTATATAAACGGTAAAAATGCGTTGAAACAACTGTTTTAGCTATGTTGTTAATATTCGAGCTTTGGCCTGTATAGAACTTTGAGCTCTTTGAATTGGCTTATACCGAGTCTTTGGGAGACTCTAGTACCTTGGTTAGACCGAGATAAACCCTGCTGAGGGTCTGTGAGTTGTTTATAAGATGGTTAGTTCTGATAACCTTAAGATAGATGACTAAGAGGTTTTATGGAAAGGAATGATGTTCCTTTCATTGTAACGGTTGAGAACGTTGTTATGTGCTTATGCCTTGTATGGTTGGGTTGATTTTGATTGTGCCTGTGTGCCTTTGTATAGGGCGTGACACCGAGGGTGTTAGTGGCGTAGACCACCGTTTTGGGGTTGAACTGCAGAGCGCGGCTTTGTCAGGTAAGTTCTTTGCTCTTGGAGAATGTCTCTCACTGCCTGTGTTCCACCATACTTCGAGGGAGTGATGGTTGCATACATGATGCATGTGCATTGAATTGGTTTTTACAGTTTTCTCATGATAATATGTATGCATTATTCTATGCTTTGTGTAGATGGTTATTTGTTGAATAGATCTTCTAGCTAGTTAGATAGATATGGACCTCCCTAGGAGTAGAGCGCAACTCCTAGTTTGATTTGCTCACGTAAAGGGTGATGATGATCCCTTAAGACAAAGAGATAGGTGGTACTGTCGCGGTTGAAGCCTATTCTCGGAGGTGCCATATACGTGCATCCATGTGTAAAGGGGTAATTCCTGATAGGATGGCACGAATGTGAGTTCCGGTCTCACACTGGGGACTGCGAGTCCCAGATGCTGATGATGATGCATCTTTGGCGAGTGTAGTACCGCGGATATACATTAGAGCTAGATGATGATTATGTATTATTGTGAGGGTCGGGAGGCCTAGTGATTATGATGCCTTTGATGTTGTGTGTCATGGAAGTGAGCCAGGGAGGAGGAGAAGCCTCCAAGAGCCCTGAGCTTACTGAGATGTGTATCTCACCCCGTGTGGGGATTATGTTTTTGCAGGTGATTCATCTGGCAGAGATGACAGGTCTCAGGGCGGGAGGCCCCAGTAGAGACAGTTCCTGTATAGCTGCTTGGCAACATTTTGAGAGCATGGTGGCTCCTTGGTTATGTTGATGTATTTTGTACCCCTGGTTCAGGGAAGATGCGTGTGTACACATGTGATGTTATGTTTATGTTTATGCTATATAAACACTACATGTTTTGTATGCCCTCGTGTGAGGAAGTGATCTGTGAGATCATGGCACTTGATGCTTATTCTTTTGTATAGATACAGTGGGTGTCTTTGATGATGTATATGTATACACATGTGGTTTATTCTCTTGATATATCTGTATAGATATTGTTGATGTATCTGCCGTTCGTTATGTTGTTTGGATCGATGAGACTGGCTTTAGAGTATTGGAATTCGTATATTGAATTTAAGGTTACGTGTCATACATAATGAATCAAGAGATATGGTTTTGAAAAAACGCTTTCGTGGAACTTAATTAAATTAATTACTGCGCTTATCTGATTAAGTAATTGTTAATACTCCGGATACATACGGGGTGTTACAAATATATTTTTTTATTTTCAATTTAGTTTAAGAAATTGAAATCTATGGATAGTAGTAATTTAAAATAATATTGTCTTAACCTTGACGTTTATTAAAACATAATAATCACTTGGATATTGATGGATTAGATTTATTTATAGAACTAAAAATTGAAAGAGAAAATATACAAGTAGAAAATGATACATCGATTGATATACTTAATTATATAAAAAAATGGATTCTTTTCCGAATGTTTTTATTGCTTATAGAATAATGTTAACAATTCCGATAAATGTTACTTTGGCGGAAAGAAGTTTTTCAAAACTAAAATTAATTAAATCTTATCTAAGATCAACAATGTTTCAAAAAAAATTGAATGGATTAACTTTAATATTAATTGAAAAAAATGTTAAAGGAAATTGATTATAATAAATTAATAAATAACTTTATATCCTTAAAAGTTCGAAAAATAAATTTTTAATAAAAATTTAAATTTTTAATAAAAATATTAATTTTTATTTAAAAATTATTAAACTAAAAAAGATCTCATTTTAAAATTCATTTTGGACCTCTAAATAGGTTAGGCAAATCCTGTTAGTAATTATTTATCAGTTTTGGTATATGAATAGTGTAGCTCTTGCCTTATTCAGTGTAGCTGCTTCTTTTTTCAGAGATGATTGATCAGACTCATGATGGTTATTGTTAATATGGACTGATAATATAATTTATACTCTGTAATGATAGTGTTATTTGGTAGTTATGAATGTTTCGGTGGGTGCTTTATTTGCATAGTGTTTTGGGTTCTTAGGTTTGTATTGGTATTATGGAAGTGTTCATCGTAAAGGGTAGCATACAGGAAGAGGATTTTTTACTAATTGGATTTTTTTTTAATTACTAAATGGGACATTTTTTTTAATTAATTCTCATTCATGAATAAATTGTAAAAGTAATTACCATTTTGTAAGCAAAAATTTTAAATGTATATGAAGTCATATAAAGATTTTTAATTTTTGTTTGTAAAGTCATAACTATTTTTACAATTTATTTTAAATGAAAATTAATTCAAAAAATATCTCTATTTAATAATTCTGAGAAAAAAAATTATCTTCAAATGATAAAAGAACCATAGGAAGATGGTTGTTTTGTGGTTTAAGTTTAATGAAATTCTTTTTAGCTTCTTAGAAGAAAAAGATTCTCCATTAGAAAAATCTCCTAACTTTAACTGTCTTTCACTAAACTTACACAAGACTCAAATGATTTAGTGGAAATTTTGCACAAGATGCAAAAGGTATGAGGAATTGAGAAAATTCATTATACTTATCTATTTTTGTTATGCATACCATTATTCGAAAATTCGTGAACAAAATTCATAAAAATGTTGCAACGCTACCACACAATCGTTGGGATGCTGAGTTTAACGTTAGGCGTCTTCATAATTGTAAACGGTTTTGAAAATTACAAATTATTATTGCCAATTGGAACTCTTCGATCGGTGGGTGTCGTATCCTTGTTGGGTTTCTCATCGCATAAAGATGACACTGTTGTTAGGTAGTTAGCAAAAAAATATTTATTTCATGTAATGTTACAGAAAGGAAAAATAAATAAACACTGAGAAAATTGAACATCAAGAAATAGAGAATGTTTTTCAACAAATAAAGCAAAAAAATTGGTAGCCCATGTTAAAAAGAAAAAAAAAACCACAATTCAGTTATTTTCATTATTTACTAGTATAGATAACATGTATCTTTTACATAAAGTAATCCAAATTAAATAAAATTATTATGAGTTATAATTTTTTTATTGCATATAAAAAAAATCGATTTACATTATTATCACGTTATATTGCCTTTACACAAAGAAAGTCATAAAAAGATTCACCGGCCCGAATAGCATCTTTTAATTTAGCTATATGTGAAATGAATATTATTTTTTTAAACGTAGGAATTAAAACAGTTTCCAGAGGATTTAAAATAGGTTTAATTACTATTTTAGTTCTCTAATTAATTTTTTAGGTTTAATTTAGTCTTCTTATTATTAAAAGGTTTAATTAAGTTCTCTAATTTTAAAAGATAATTTAATTTGGTCTCTTTACTTTTAAAGATTCAATTAGATCCTTTAAATTTTAAAATTAATTCAATTTAATCCTATTTTTCCTTTCATTTGCTTCAAAATTTTAAAAAATGAGACTGAGTTTGTTTTATAATGAGACCAAATTAAACCTATTTAAATAAATAAGGAACCTATTTGAAAAAAAATTAAATAAAAGAATTTAATTAAATCATTTAAAAAAATTAAAAGATCTAATTAAATCTTTTAATAATGAAAAGACTATATTGAACTTAAAAATTAAATTAGAGAACCAAAAGCATATATAATTAAACCTTTAAAATAACCCATGCATGCAACCAATTGAATTAAATTCTCATAATGAAATGAATATGAAATTAAGTCCACAACAAAAAAATTCAATGTCTAAAAAAAATTAACTCTAATAATGTATAGTAACGCATTTAATAATGCATTGTTCTTCACCAAACACATTTTTTTAGAATTACATGTAAAAATCTGACTATTTATAATATATTATTTATATTGGTGACACGTTAAGTTTATATTCTCAATTCATTTTCTAAGTCTTTAATATATAATCCTATAAAAAAAAATACAACCAACACTATAAATCAACTAATTTTAATATTTATTAAATAAAAGCTCATCAAAAATTAAATTTTTAAGTTTCAATCACATCTTGAATTCAAATTAGATGACAAACGAAAAACTTTAATATCCACCGTGCACATATTTATTAACCTCATAACAATAAATTATTAATTCATGAATAAATGTTACCTGCATACATATGTTAAGTAAAATCTCACACATTTTTAGTGAAGTAAAAAAACAATAATCTTTTATTGATGAAGGTATACAAGATGCCCAAAGACCAATAAGAAACAAGGACACGTACGACTAAAAAAAAAAAAAGACATCACGGGCGGGGGAACATGCACATTCAAAAGTCCACAACCAAGGTAAAGCGTGACGAACGAGTAGACTTAATTAATAGAAAAGGAGCAGTACGTAAACATTAAAAGGGAAAGAAAAATAATAATTATTATATAATTTACATATAAATATCAATTATTAATATACATATTATATTTAAAAATATAGTATTTTTATAATATAAAACCCGTGCTTCACGAGTCTAAAATCTAGCTAAAAACTAAAACATGCTGTGTCGATCCTTTGGCCAATTATTAGTACTCCATGGACCATAACAGACCACTCTTTGGTACTGATTTTATTTTAATTATTAAAAGAAAAAATACTTTTACTTTTGTATTCGGCTTGTCCTCAATCAGCCACATCTTGTACTCGTGTTGGAACTTTTTATTAACATATATTTTTAGTAATTTTTAATATTTTTTAAAATATTACTTAAAATAATATTTTTTTAAACATTAATTTTTAAATTTTCTTTCATTTTTATCTTCAATTCATTTTTTTATTTTTTTTAAAATAAATTATAATTTTATTATTTTTCAGTTATTTCAATATAATTTAATAAATTAATTTTTTAATTTCCAACTTTCAATTATCAGTTATCAACTAATTTTATCAAATATTACCAAAAATAGAAACATGAATGTTATAATCATAGTCTCACGTAAAAATGTTGGTATGTGGCCATTATTTTGATTCCAATAGTGATAGGAATGAATTTGGCGAAAGTACAAGGATAAATTAGAAGAAAAAAAAATAATAACTAAAAGCTTAAAATTAATTTTGAATAACGTAAAAGTTCCATATATTTTTTTTTAGAAAGTTCTAAGCTTTGATTCTAACTTGGTTTTATCTAATTAAAAGTAATTTTATTTTCCCAACCAATCATTCTAAATTTGGAGTTAAATCAAAATTGACTATACTTGTCATGATTTCACCATAATACATTGTATTTGTTGTGATTGTGTTTGGTTAAATTAACTGATATGCTACACAAAAAATAATTAATTTGTGTAATTTTATAATTTATGTATATTAAAATGAAATAGTTTGTTTGCTAATAAAACTCATATTTTATAACATAACAAGATAAAATGTCCAAATTCATCTCACCTAATTTTCTTTAATTGAAAATAAAATAGTACTATTTATTTATGAGATGCCTGACAGTACAAACAAACAATTGAGATAGCCCAAAATAATATTTGTCGTAATAGATGCTCGTGTAACACGTGATATAGACTACTATGCGGTGACAACTGACAACCACAAAACAGGCGGTGATACTTGAAAGCTGCCCGTACAAATTGAATTTTATTAATATTAGTGTAAAAATTTACACTATCAACTAATTTAAAATCACTTTAAATACTTCCTTCGATCTGGTTAATAACATCAAATTATTTAAATTATTAATATAAAAAAATGATTATTTCAGATGATAACTATAAATATATCTTATATTTTTATTCTTTTTTCTTCAAAAATAACCATTTTCATTAATATTGTTTTTTTTTCTTTTTCTTATAAATTCTAATTTTTTGTAATTAAAATGTTTATTTTAATTAGTAGTAATTTAGTTTGAGTCTTATAAAATAATTAATTCAATCAATATTATAGATTAACTCTTATTAAAAAATGAAACACCCCTTAATCTCGATCTTATAAGTAAGACCAGAAAAATATAACATTTCAATTTATTACTATGAAAATCAATAATTAATCATATTATAATAATTTAAATTAAATAATAATATAAAATATTTTTTACACTTTCGGTAATTAAAGTATTAAAATTTTAGATTTCAAACCTTTATACCTAAAGTCTCCAACAATACTTAATACTAGTACCACGTTTTGTTAATGGACAATTTTTAAGATGACAATTCTTTGAGAACTCTTTAAGAATAATTTACACTAGCTTTCGTCCTTGAAGAAAAAAAATATTTCATGAGCATCACAATTCTTTGATAGCTAGTATTAAATATTTAAATATTTTTAATAATATTAAAGAAAAGAGTATTCTAAAAAAATTCTTAGAATTTGAAGAACTGTTTTTTTCTTAGATGACATATTAAAGGAATATCCAAAAGCACATCTACAAAACCTAAGTAATGGAATCTATAAAGAAATAATCCAATTAATCAAAAAGCACAACAAAGATCGTATGAATACGATTTTGCATTTCTCGACAAATATAATTTGTTTCTTTATTCTAAGCAATTATTTTACTTGGTAATCAAAAATTTGTTCTTATTTATTCATTGGTTCGAGAATTTATATATAATTTAAGTGACACAATAAAAGTTTTTTCTATTCTTTTATTAATTGATTTATGTATAGGATTCCATTCAACTCATGGTTAGAAACTAGTGATTGGTTTCGTTTATAAAGATTTTTGATATGCTCAAAACGGTCTAAATATTTTTCATTATGTAAATTATATTACCATAAAAAAATTTCATAAATAAATAATTTTGACATCTAAATTATTGGTTTATAGGGTCTTTGGGTTGGCGGCTTGATGCTCAACCCAAAGTGACCAGCATTTACCTAAAGGTTGTTGTTTTGATAAGATTTAAAAATAAGTCATATTAATGAGTATGATATATTATTCAATATATATAATGTTATGTGGTTTATTTTATCACATACATGGATAAGTTTAATTTTTTATTTTTTACAATTAAAACCTAAAAATCTTTTTATAAATTTGATATTTATATTTTTTATTTAATGTTTATTGAAAGGACACTTTCATCCTTAATTAATTTTAAATATTTCTAATTCTAAACCTAACTTTTCATGTATTTTATTTTCTCTACTTCATTGAAAGTTGGTTTTCTTAAATTATATAACTTTCCACGTGACACTTCAACATTGTAATGTAGTAATTACACAGTAATGATGATAATTATGACCCTATGGTATAATCTGGGTTCGTATGACCGGGGTGTTATACAAGGGGGGGAGTGCAAATTAGAACTCGGATAAGGGAGAGTATAGATAGAAACCTTGCAAAGCCGGGATCGTGCTAAGTATGTTAGACATTACAAGAAGACCAGGTTCGAAGTGTTACCAGGATATCGATTATGTGTTATGGGAATAAGCGCTATAAAGAAAAGAACCCGGACAACGAAGGAAAGAGTGACCGGGTAGAGATCCCGAATGGGCTCGTATTTTTCTTTCCTTCGAGCCACCGAGTAGCGACTTCGGACGAGCTCGTGTATTCTATTCCTTCGTGTTACCGGGTAAGTAATCTCAGATGATCTCGGACGAGGGCGGAACCTTGGACTTGGGAAGCGCCAAGGTTGAAGCCCGGGTTAGGTCGAATAAGGCCGAAAGAGGGCGGAAACACGGATTGTTGGGTGCCAAGGCAGGAACCTGGACGAGGCCGGACAAGGACGAACCTCGGAGTTTATAAAGTGCCTTGGACGGATTCCAACATTATGCAATCAATTAAAGACTCTCTACACTCACTCGATACCGTGCACGTACACGAGGGTATCCGGATTAATAATGTCGAGTTGCGCAAAGTGGGAACCAAGACAAGGCTGTCAGGGCAGTGCATATTTTATTAATTAACCCAACCCGACAGTATAGTAAGAATATGGAGATTCTGGCATTCTTACATAAAAACTAAGATATGTTTTTAACTCACGAACCCAATAGTGGGTGCTTTCACAAAGCTTGCCTTAAGTGACACGTGTGGATTTCAATGATGTATGCGACATGCGTTGACTCAGTGGGAATATACGCAACGTGAGTGTGGGTCATTTCCCCACTTAACTAATTTTCGTACTGACCCTTCACCTAAATAATCTCTCTTCCTCCTTTCGCTTCCTCCATTAACGAACGGAAGAAAGCTTTGAGTTGAGAGAAGAGAAGGCGATCTTAGGACGTGCAAGCTTGGGAAAAGTTGTTCGCCAGTTCTGTTAACACCTTAGGAGTAAGAAACGCAGTTAAAAACCTTGATATCTAACGGTTAGGGATTTTGGGGTTAGGTTATGTTAGGCCCTTTTGAGGGTTCTACATGTCACCGGTGGGAGACTAGTTCTTGTAATCTGGGCACGCATAGAGTTCCTCTACATGCAACGGTTGAGAACCGCTATTAATCTCTTGCATGCATGCATGTATGTAGGGTGTGACGTTGGGGATAGTGGTGTTCAGAACCGCGAGGCCAAGAGAACCAGTGCAGAGCTTATAACAGGTAAGCTCTCTGTTCTTGGAAGTCGTCCTCCTGACGGCGTTCCACCATACTCCGAGGGAGTGATGATTATTGTATGTCCTGATGCATATATTGAAACTGTGTGTTACGACTTTGTTTGAGAACATGTATACGATTTGCACTCTGATAATCTGTTGTGATTGTGTGAGAATTCTCTGGCCAGTAGAATGGGCAAAATATGGACTTCCCTTGGAGCCAAAGTGATGTGGAACAACTCTAAGTGGTCAATTAGTATATATGAAAACCCTGAGAGAGAATGCCCATTAAGTTGGATGAACCTCTCTTGGAAGAGCCATATACGTCCACGTAGAACCTGGAGGAAATGTGTCTATTAAGTTGGATGGTCTTTCTCAGGCAAGGGATGTACGAGAGCATGTGCCCATTAAGTTGGATGATATTCTCTTGTATGATCCGTGTGATTGTATACATGTTTTATATTGATGAAAGCCGGGATGACTAGTGTGTGTAATGCCTGTTTTAATACTTGTATCATGGAAGTGAATCCGGGGAAGGAGAGGCATTCCAGAACCCGGAGTTTACTGAGATTATTATCTCACCCCGGATGGGGATTACATGTGTTGCAGGTGAAGAGCACAGGGATGAAGACGGATCCTGGGGCAAGAGGCCCGGGTAGCAAGGCAGTCCGAGAGATTCTGGACCAGAGGTCGAGTCGGGATGGGTTCTGCATGGAACTTAGCTATTTTTGGAGCATGCCAGTTGTGTTTATAGATATATGTGTGTGTATTTTGTAACCCGACCCCTTGTTATGTAACCCGGCCCTGAGGGATGTTTATTTCACGTGTATTGCGATGCATAATGTACAAATATTATTGTATATAATATTGACATGAGGTGACGTCATTCTTTTGTTGCTTCCAAATTAACTGTTGTTAATTTATTTGCTGCGTTTTATGATCGAATTTGAATGTTAACAACCGGATGCATACGGGGTGTTACAGCAAGTGACTATGTCATTAACCATTTTATAGATTTGAAAGGAGATAAATGCATAAATTGCTTCATTGTTCATTTTTGTGTCATTTTCTCCTAATTATTAGCTTTATTTCATTGATTAATTTTAGTTTTATGACACAATAAAAGCTTCACTTAGATTCCTTAGGTGGTGGACACACAACAAATATGCAATGACATAGGCTAGTAAATAAGAAAACTCTAGAAGAATCAATATTAGAGGCATACCACTTTAACTTTACCTTATTTATATTTTTCTATCATGTTAATCTTGTCAATGTTTTTTCCTAAGAGTTTACATTGCATGAAAATCATTTCCTTTATTTTTCTTTAATAATTGTTTCTTTTTATCAGTATTTAGTTTCCAAAACCTATAAATTGGAACTGTTAAATTAGAAATGTTATTAGATATATTTACACAATACGAATTTCCAATTTTATTTGTAAGTTTCATTATACAATTTAATTAAGAATTACATTTATATTCGTTAATTATAAAGTATTCTAACAAATAATATAACATATTTTTTTAACTATCAAATTTGTGATCGATGTATTTTATTTTAAAATTCATTACCAAATAGTGATTCAATTGTATTTTAATTTGTTTTATACTTAAAATTAAATACTAAAAGGTGATCGAATTGAATTTTTAATTTATTTTAGGTTAAAAATCATTAAAGAGCCATCAAAATCATTTAAAATCCCTTTTATATTTTAATATTAGAGACCAAATTGGCGACGAAAAATAATTTTACTTTATTTTATATTTAAAATTTAATTATTTATTAGCGACCGAAACTAATTTAACTATTTTATATTTAAAATTTAATTATTTATTAGAGACTGAAATCGAGACCAAATTTAATTTAACTGTATTTTATATTTAAACTTTAATTATTTATTAGCGACCGAATGTTTCGCGGGCTGATTTGGTCCCACGTAAAATAGCAACCAATTATGTAGTAACCGAATTTTATGCACTTGCGACTGAAGTATTCGGTCACTAAATAATTATTGAATGATAATTCAGTCGCTGAAATTTTAGCGACAAGAGTTATTGCGACTCACACCATTCGGTCGCTATTTCGGTTGTGGATAACTCTAACAACCGGATTTAACTATTTGGCGACTGAATTTTACGGTCGCTAAACCATGTTTTTTTTGTAGTGAATGATAATGAAATCCTAAGTAAATACTTTCATACATGTGAATTTCAGAAATAAGAAGGAACCTAAATAATCAGAACAACCACTAGGTAACGCATATTTATGCCTATAAAAGATAGGGGGACCTAAAATCATATACAGTATTTAAGAAAACAAATGCATGGTAAAGATGTGGAGTAAGTTGATCCACCTTAATTTAATAAGAAAAATAGAGTTTCTAGGGAAAGATAACATAAAAGATAAAATGGTTGTAGACATATATTACTAGATGAATGAAATGTCATGTAATCACTAAACAAGAATAAAGACTATTTTAAATTTATGACGATTAAAATTTAAAAAAATGAAAGGCATGAATCAAATTTTATCATATTTATAAGGATTAAAAATATCTTTTATTAAGCATTTCTTGGTTATAAAGTGAGAGTCTATTCACAACCTCATTAAAAGGTTAATTATTGAAATAGATAAATAAAAAACTAATTTATTTTTTAAAAAATTAAATATTGATGAAGCTTATCAAAATAATTAAATAAAAGAAACTATAAAATACTTTTATAACTTTAAACAAATTCTCTTACATTTGTCTCATAATTACTTATACAAAAGATTGGATATGATGACAATAATGTCAACAACCGAGATAACACTAGCATATGTTAGGAGTAAGGAAATACCATTATAAGGAGTATCACATGGTGACTCTCCATCAATACATATATCAATGTGTGTTCGGATTCCACAAGTCAACCGCATCCAAGACATAAAATTCTCTTAACTATAATATTGCTCCAGTGGACTTCACTACATCGAGAACACCCTAATGAATTCAGTTCAAACATCATGTGTAATTATCTCTTGCCTCAACATCATTAGGATTTCTTCAAATCAATCTCTTAATAAGTTTGGTTGTGGTGATTATATTGGCACGTGTTACATCAATAGCATATTGAACAAGATCAATAAGATTTGCATCAACTGCTCCATCCGACCTTAAGTTGAGAAGATTACAATAAAATGTAGGGTTTTTAGTTTGCTTGAAAATTGCATTTTTGCACCTTGGATTGCACAAAAGGATGCAACAAATAATAAAAATAACACTACCACTAAGGAGAAGAAGTTGTGAGCCATTATATTGACTTTGTCTTATTTCTTCTTTCTTCTTCTTCAACCTTGTTGTAGTCTTTTTGTCTAACTTCTTTTATGATTCTCAATATAAAATAATGACATATATATATATATATATATATATATATATATATTCATTTCCTAAAAGTTAATACAATGCATTTGATCCTCAATTGTGACAACTTCTAAAGGACATTAAACACCTAACCCTATACCTAGATTTATTAGTTTTAGAGTTAATATATCAATATTAAACTCAAAATTTTCAGAGAATATTTAGCAACCTAAATAAAGAAAAAAAAACATTTTTTCTACACAATCTGTTATGTCACCGTTAGACTAGACTAACTACCTTTCCTTGATTCCTATTTTTAATTCTTATTTTATTTATTAAATTTGTAGATAAATTATAATATTATATCCATAATTGTAGTGATCATATATTTTTTTGTGAAGATATTGAAAATTTTAATTAATTATATATTGCATTTAATATTTTCATAATTCTGCAAGTTAAATATATCTTGATGATAAAGTAAATTATACAAAAATTTGCAAAATAAAATTAGTTAGAAGTGAATATGGCAATGATAATATAATTAATGCACATACATACATTTTAAAATCTAATATGCAAGAATAAATTATCCGTTAAATGGATTTTTTTTATTTATAAACCATTGGTATCCCCTACGTGAAACCAAAGTTTAGATATGTGTTGACATTTTATGGACTTGAGGCTGAATAACTTATAAGGGTTTCTTTAAGTAATAAAGGATTAAAAAATTTGTATGTATTGCATAAAAAATAAACATGTAAATTTATTTAAAATAATATATTCATTACATTAAGTGAAAAACGATTTTAACAATCATTAGAAAATGTGCCACATTTATGAAATCTAATATATACATAATTGTTCTTACCAAAATCTGAAAATTTCATGTGTGAGATAGACATGACCAACGTGGATCCTAAATTCTGCACGTCAGATGGGGAGTCAACCTTGTTTAGAGGAGTGATCTGCAAAACAAAGGAAAAACACTCTGATGCTCAAGTAAGTACATAAATTATAAGACGCTCAAATAAGTACATCAATTATAAGAGAATAACTGAGTGTGATATTAGATGAGTATAGAATGATTCTGAGCTCATTCAGGAGTGAGAATTGAGTGAGTTAGAGAGAACATGTAAAGTTATATTTATAGTGTGGAGTGTGGGCTTTGAGCCTTTGTTTGTTGATAATATGTTGATAAGATAGTAACAGATAATAGCATATAGCATACAGTTATCTAATTTGAATAGAAAATAATGTGTTCCTTATTGATATATTATTTTTTGTATATAAGTAACAGCTTGTGGATAACTTGTTAAGATATGATAAGATAAGGTGGTTGTACCAATTTGAATATCCAAACATAGTTGTTATGCTGTTAATGAGGATATGCGTAGTAGGCATTAATGTTCCTCATGTAGCATGTCCGTGTCCGTGCTCTGGTCTGACGAGGAGGGCAGACACGTGTGTCTGAGTTGACATTTGGCAAGTGGTTAAGCACTATTAATGTGGCAGTGCGATGTGGAGGGTGTCTACGTGTATGATGTTCTTATTGTGATGGATATTTTTACCATATTTAGACGGTACAACAATATATAAATATATCATATTTTAATAATTTGCTTAAAGTAAATTATAATAATCACCTCTAAGATTTCATAAATTTACAAATATTCTCTTATTATTAATTTGTACCTATACGGTAACCTCCTTATAAGAGGGTTTAGAGTAATATTTACAGTAATCATTTTTTAGGAAATATGTCAAACCATTTTAAACAGTTATTATAGTTACTATTTTCCTTCATTTACAAATATTTTATTAAAGTGTTTTAAAATTAATAATTTAATACTTGATACATATCTGTTTTTAAAAATATATTTAAAATAAGACTTTTGGAACATTAGAGTCAAATAAATACTGGACATACATTAAACTTCAGTTCATAAAATTAGAACCCTCCTAAACTTGACATCCTAACTTAAATTTTATCCTAATTGATACTTGTAAACTTGATTTTATTTGCAAGTAGGCACCATAAATTTTAACGTATTCTAATTCTAATGAATCCTTAAATTTTACTATTTTTCTTTAATTAGACATATTGCACTTAATTTCATTCTAATTCATCGGTAGAATTTACTTTTTTTACAAATTTTTATATCAAATTAGTGTTAAATTATTTATATTCAATATCAATCATTTATTATTATTTTTTTATCTTATTCTTTTGTTACAATTCACACTATCATGTACTAAAATATATAAATATTAATTTAGAAAAAACAATAAGGTCTTTATTTGATTTTTTTAATTATAAATTTTATTGTGATTTAATGTTTGCAAATGTTATTGATAAAAATAAAACTAATAAATAATTGGGATATAAAATGAATAAATTATTGGATTTTCTTTTTTGTTAGTAATTTTACCAGAATTCAATATACGAGACTATTTAACAAAGAATAAATTCTAAAAATAATTAAAATTTTATGTAAAAAAAGAGATAAAATTAAGAATCAATTGAAAGAAAATTAAGGTATTACTTTACAAAGAGAGTATAATTTAAGGATCAATTAAAACAAAACTAAAATTTAAGGTATCTATTTCTATAAGAGATAAAGTTTAAAGTGGTTAAATACTCTTCCATAAAATTATAATATATTCAATAATGTCAATATAAAAATCGTTATTACACATTTTGTTTTCTTATGTATTCCCTCACACGTACATGTAAACTTTTTTATTTCATTCTCTCTTTTTGTCTAAGGATATACAGACATTGTGTTTTTCTAATCAAGAATCCCTTTCTATCCTTATGGTGAAACTCTGAATCCTTTCATGCACTATGACAAAGTTTATAACATTAAACCATGCATTATGCCGCATGGTTAGATTAAAAACTGGAAAGAAAAAAAAAAAGATACCAAACCAAAAATGACTACAGGCCAGGCGGTTTAAATAGAGGAACAGGATTGAAAATGCCCTCTACGTCTATAGGTAATTCAAGGACACGGCTAAGGGCTGCTGGAGTTGATGTCTTGCCCTTCCAAGTGTTAAACCATGGACCTCCTCCAACTTCTAGTGCTGCCATGTTACTTGAAACGTCCAATATGATCTGTGCCATTTACCAAATATTATTCATCAGAATGTTCCATTAAACATTAAATCTGAAAAACAATTAATTTATACGTGTGAATAAGAGTGACACCTTCCCCTTGCTGCCATCATATCTTCGTTCCCACATTTGTAATTTTAGATTTCCAAAGCATGTATCTTTACAAGCAGGGGCAAAGCCAGCTTCTGCTGTTGGAGCACGCAATGTTGTACCTGGATCCTCTGTTGTTGCTTCTAATTCAACCTGCCAAACTAATAGGATATTTAGTGTGTATTTGGTTTAAGCCGTTTTTGTGTTCCAATGCACGTTAAATGCAATTTCATTGAGAGGAAGTTTTGGCGTTCAACATGCTGAACGCCTATACAAACACAGCCTTAGTCTGTCATTAGCCAAATAAGGCCCATCTGACTACTTTGTTTCTCTTGGATTGAGAAGCTCAATCAAAGTTTCTCAAAGCAATCCCCACTGCCTATTTTATCGTATAATCATTAACATGTTCAGCTCATTCAACCTGGATCTCATTAAACAGAAATGAGATGCAAAACTTTAATAACAACTACAACTAGTGGTCTGTGTAGTGTGTAACAATTCCCTTAACCACTGGAAAAAGTACAGTGTAATTAGAAACTTATAATTACCACATATTTGCCATTGTCTGCTGACATAAACCAATAACCCCAAGTAGTAACTTCCCAGTTAACAACACCATTCCATGGCACAAATTCATAAAAATTTCCACCATAATGAATTCCAATCTGCAGAAGTTTGCAACATGGATATTTTAAAATTAAGAAAAAATAATTATAAAATAATAAAATAGAAAACTACAAAGATTAATTGTTCATAGTGACCAAAAGAAGATCGTAAATAGAACAAAAATAAAAAAAGAATAAACCTCACATTAGTCACTAAGATTGTAAGCAGCGGTCACTTTAGTCCCTTACCTTTTTAAATCCTTATTTACCTGACTTTGCAAAAACTCATTCACTTTAGTCCTTAATATTAATGAAAAATGAAGTAGAAAGGGATTAAGGTGAATAATATTTTGCAGAGTTAAAGACTAAATAAGGATTTAGAAAAGTCGGGACTAAAGGGATCAATGTTTACAATCTCAAGTTCTCAACAACTAATCTTGGGGTTTAGTTACAAAAAAAAAAAAAAAACACAAAAGACAAACATGAACGCGCTTTACCATGAATTGAAACGCAAAAGATAAAAAAAAATCACTATCTACCATTATAATAGTAATTAGAAAATTTTGAAATAAATATTGACATAATTAAATCACTTCACAAGAAATATCATCACTCATAGACTGCAGGCAGAGGACAAAGGTTTCCATTAAGTGTCAGAAATGCAATCAATACATAATTGAAGAAATCAAAAGAACTCAGTGTTTTCATCCTCACACAAGAGTTTGTTATAGAGAATATTTAACATAAGCACAGAATGTTATTTTGACAAAAAGGACAACAATCAAATTGGCTATAGATTATTGTCTTTTTGTCAATCCCATTACCTTCAGAGGAAAACTTAATATTAAATAAAGTCAGTGAAATAAAATTATGAAATGAGTCAAATTGATAGCCAAATGCTGTATAAAGTTACCAATGCAGCATTTTCAAAGGTCTCGGTTATTCCAGGAATTTGCCTCAATCCACCAGCTGCTGTAAGAGCAATTTCTCCACTAGCACCTTCAAAAACATTACATTGAACCTGTACAAGACATCAACTATTTGAGATCATAAAAATATACAAACATTAATCCAAATATTGGTGAGAATAATTGAATACTGATATAACATAAAAGCATATTAATTTACAATACCAGCTGTAAAATTTCAAGTACACTAATGGAAACCAAGATCCAAGTGGGTTGGTTAGGAAGGATCCATTGATGGACAGGAGGTAGTTATTATTTGGAGTGAATGCAACAGAAAATAACTTATCCTGTATTAGAAACTAAGTATTAGTTCTATCTATATTAGAAACTACATGATGACAGTTATTCATCGAAAATAACTGATGGCAATTTTGTATTAGGATTATATCTGAGAAAACAGATTGTGTAATTAGGCAAGTCTGATGTTATTTGCAGTTTTTGGACAGAGAATACTGCTTTAGGAGACTTCTATCTCTAGGACAACAATTGTATTGCTGAATTGTGTGTGATTTCTATGTTTAGAATTATATTTTATCAGTCTTATCAATTGGTGTTCTACCATTCATATATGATCATGACTCACAATAAAGCTACTTCTTTTTGAAAATTATATTTTGTCAAGTAATATTTCATGATGCACAACTAACAAAAGGACTCCATCTACTACAGTCTTCAGGCCCTTGATGATTAAGGACTACTGTTCTTGCATCTCGAGCTTGTTAAGTAAATAGACAATTGATTATTCTAAAAAAGAAAAAATAAATAAAATGAAGAAACAAATCATTCTAACCATAATTTTCAAAAGACAATAAGGTTTGTAATCGCTTACATACAACCAGCTATAGCTGAAGTATTGTAGCAGGCCATGGAATTTATGTACTTATGAACACTAAAGATATACTTTGATGATGAAAAAAAATTACCCAAAACCATTTTCTTGGGAATCCTCCACCCCAGTTCTTTTCTGAATAAGATGGAGCGTTATCAAATTCAATCCTCTCGCCATCCCACTCTATCCAACCTGATATCCAATATTTATATGAGGAAAATGAATGAGGACATAGAAAGCATATCACAAACGAGTGATTATTTTTTGGAGAGCAAATGCACTTCACATACTGATTATCAAACAGGATCCTAAAAGCCAGTCTTAAAACAAAACCTTTTAAATGTAAATGGCATCATTCTCTGTCTTCTTTTCCCGACTCACATTGTGGCTCTAGAAACAACCAAATCCTTTCAGCATTACAATGTTCTTCATGTTTCACATTTTTTAAGTGACTAAATGTCGATCACTTTGCAAATCACATTAGCAGTTTATTGACACGATGGATTCGTATCAAAAGCTCAAACAAAATTATCATGTTTCAGTTCAGACATAACATAACAAGCAGGACACTAGACCACAAAATAAATAAAAGATCGAATAGCCAATAGCTGCACAAGTAGAAAATACCTGTTGACAGTCCACCAGCCATGCATATTTGCCAATGTGGTTCAAAAACAGGAAAAGCTGCAAGCCACCCAGCAGTAGACTTCTGCGTAGAACCAACATCACCCCAACCATATACAGGGCGTGTACTATACTCCCAACGAGCTGTCTTTACTGTCTCTACATAATTCGACCTATATTTAAAATTTGTGTCAAGTACAAATACAATCAAAGAATGCAATACTTAAAAACCAATCTAACCCCGACCTTCCATCATCACGAATAAAACCTTGATGCCAAAGAGGGGTGACTTGAAAACCTTCCAGCACTCTATCATTAAATTCCTAAGCACAATGACCAAATACAAAGCATAATGAGTGGAATAGAGAACAAGACCTGTTGCTTGAAGCCAACTATGACAGAATATAAACCATTTACTAGAGTAGCTTAAAATTGTTGGAAATTAAAGAAAGAAAAATCACCATTACAGTTTGCAAGACAGTGAAGGACTACCAACAAGAAAAACAAAGGTCCAAGAAAGAAACAAAACTGATGCCAATGAAAAATAATCACCCAAAGTCTTAGAATTTTGAGTTTAGGCCTAATCAACCTCAACAGTCGGTCATGAGGCGAGAGGTGTCTTTCAGACCTTCACTTACATACACTGGTTATATCACTAGTCAATCAACATACCCCACCGACGACTGGACACATCTCTTAACAGGAGTTTTAGAGGATTGGACATCTATGGGTGGTTCGATAACAATGACTCGATAGGCGCATCTGCAATCATTAGGATAAACTCTAATACCATTTTAGATTTGAGTTTACATCCAGCTCAACACCCACAAAAGCTAACTCACAAGGTGAAGGTTGTCCCCTACTTTTATAAAATATTATAACCATATCAATAGTCAATGTGGGATCAATCTGCAACACAAAGCTCAGCAAACATAAAATAGAAACAGTTAACTTATCGGTTGAACAGCTTAGGAAGAAAATTTAACACGGAATAGTCATGTCATGTGTCTAGAAAAATATTCAATTTAAGATGGAATATAAACCTGAGGAGGGACTTCCTTGTTTGGAGGTTTAGAATTCTGGTTGGGCACGAAAGTGTTCCCCAACATCAGTTCATGCCTACCTAAGCATGGTTGAAATCCACAGAATACCTACCATGAGTCATTCTAAAAAATAATAAAGAAAGTTGAAAGAATATAGCAGAGTGAAAAGGAAATGCGTACTTCCCCAGAAGAATTGTGATTGGGGAGAGTATTGGCAAATATATTTGTCATCGGCACCGAGAATTTGGGCCCCGACACCGGTAAACCTGGGACCGAATTGGGCCAGTTCGAGCGGCGTCAGTGGCTTACGAAAGCAGGGATTCTCGACGGAATACATGAAGCAAAAGCTCTGCTTCCGTTCGGGAATGGAGACTTTGAAGTACCAACCCTCGAAGAATTTGCGAGTAGTCCCATCGAAATGGTACCTATTCGTTGATTCAATTAAATTAATAAAAATAGGAAAGTTGGAATTGAGCAATTGAAGAATGAGAATAAAAGTACCCGCTGTGAGGGGTTCGTAGGTCTCGATTGGGAGGAGTGGGGGAGTAAGTAGGTTTGACAGAAGGCAGAGTTTGTTCTTTTTCCTTATTTTGAATGGGAACGGTATCTGAGACAGAATTGCGAACTAGGTGGCGCGTTGAAGTTGTTGATGAGGGAAACTGAAGATTGAGAGGAGGAGGAGGAAGAAGAGGGAGTGTTGGAGAGAAAAGACGAGCTTCCCAGAGCTTGGCTTCCATGGCAATGGCAATGTAGGAAGCAGAAACCGGTGCGACTTACTAGTAGTGGTAGTATTATCTGGCTCAACCGGAAAGGACATGTGTAACACTAAACGTAATTGCTTTGGCTAACTCACTCGTGGCGCTCAACACATCACTGTGTCAGTATAACATGCACATACTCTTTACTCTTGGTACGGTTAGACTTATTGATTTTTATATTATTTAAATTTAAGAATAAATTGTCAAATTTCTCTCAATAAAAATATGAAATATCGATAAATTGATTAAAAAAATGAAAATTTAGAATTTAGAATATAAAAAATATCACTCTCAGGTGGGTAACCATAGGTACAAAGATTCTTACTATCCCTACCCCTCGCTAGGGGTGGCAATATGGGCTGGCCTGCCAAAAATGTGCCGGGCTGGCCCAACCTACCAAAAATACAGGTCGGGACGGGCTGGTTCACTTTTAGAAAGTGGGCTGAAAATCCTAGCCCAACCCACTTTAAGGTGGGCTGGCGGGCCAACGGGCCAGGCCGTCAGCCCACCAAAAAATTTAAAAAATTATTTTTTTTTTTAAAAAAAGCAAAACAAAAAAAACATAAAATGGGCTGGTCCGTCGCTAGCCCTTCTTTTTGGTGGGGCGGGTTGGCCCGTCTCTGGCCCGCCTTTGGCCCACTTTTTTGCGGGTTGGGTTGGCCCGATCCATTTTCCAAAATGGGTTGAAATTTTCAGCCCGACCCACCTTTTTTAGCGATAGTAATAACAGCTAAGAGACTCCACCCTTCCTTCCAAAAGCCACTACTAAATCATTGTCTTCGAAATGATCCATTATGATCTCCAAATTTGGCATAACATATCAATGTGAAATTCTCATCTTAACTATTTTTCTTTTGCAAATATCTTATATATTCTATCTTATCATTGTGATACACTTGGCTTGCAAAAATTTACATAATTATAATAATTAATTAAAGTTTTGAAAACTTTGCGGAATATCATACCTACAATTATGGCTATATTAGTAGAATTTGTTTACAATTTTAATAAATGAAATAAAAGTTTAAAATAGGAATGAAGGAAAGCTAATTAGTCATTGGCTAATAGGTGGTGTTAAAAAAATGTTTTAAAAAATAATTATTTCCTTTATTTAGGTTATTAAACATTCTCTAAAAAGTTTCGACTTTAATATTGTAATGTTCACAACAAAACTAATAAATCTAGGTGTAGTTATAGGTGTATAATATTCTTTTTAGAAGTTATTGCAACCAAGCAACAATCACTTTTCATTAAATTTTATGAAATCAACCTATATATACCATTGTTTTCAATTGAGAACCATAAAAGAAGTCGGACAACAAGCCAAAGAAGAAAAAGACAAAGTTAACAATGGCTCATAACTTCTTCTCCTTTGTATTAATGTTCCTTTTATTTGTTGTATCCTCCCATGCAATCCAAGGTGTAGAACTAGATGTAATTTGCAAGCAAACTAAAAATCCTACATTTTATTTTGAGGTTCTAAATTTAAGGCCGGGTGGAGCAACTGATGTCCTTGATGTAACACTTGCCAATATAACCACCACAATCAGACTAATCAAGAGGTTGAGTCGAAGAAATCCTAATGACATTGAAATAAGAAATCTTTACACATTATGTTTGAATTGAATTCATCATATGCTCTCAATGCAGTCAAGTCCACTGAAGCAATACTAAAATCGAGAGAATTTTATGTCTTGAATGCAGTTGCATGTGAAATCTAGGCACACATTGATCTATGTATTGATAGAGAGTCACCATGATACTCTTTATAATGATACTTTTTTGCTTCCAACATATGCTAGTGATATCTTGCAGGTTGTTGACATTGTTATTATCATATCCAAATTTTGTATAAATAATTATGAGAAAAATGTAAGAACTTATTCAAAGATATAAAAATAACTTATCATCACCATCAACATCAATTTTAACTCAAGCTAATTAAGATCGGTCGGTGGTAGATTAATTAAATGATAAATACGATGAGGTTAAAAAAAATAGTTATCATATCTTAACAAAGTAATTAACTTAAAATTAGTTAAGATGGGAATCATTATAGTTATCATATTCAATTGTGAAGTTATTCAAAATTTTAATAATTATTTATGATTTTCAAGTTAAGTGTATGTTTGAGCCTTTTTAATAGGTGTAATTTAAGTTATTCATTTTGAAATCTTTATTTCTTATTAACTTGTCTCCATAATGTCACATCAGTAAAGTAATTCATGCATATTTTAATCTGATGATATAATACCTTTAAATAGTCCACCCTTAATTGTTTTGATTTATGTTTTTGACGATGTTCTTCGTCTCCCACAAGTAACAACAACTTAATTGTTTTTCAAAGAAATTGACAGCGCATGCACTACAAATGGTTAAAAACTTTCAACCAATGCATTAAATTTGGTTGGACTTCCAACCAATGCAATAATAATAAATTATCAACCAGTAAATTTTGGCTGGACTCCAGCAATTAGCGGAACCAGTCACAAGCGAAGTTAGCACCCAAATATGATGGCATTTATCAAATCAGGGAAGAAGTGAGCAAAGAAGCATTTCATTTCAGCTGGAGAGTGTGAATAGCAACCAAATATCGAGGACCTGAAACTTGGGAAGCCGAGGGTTTTACTGTTTTTCATTATTTCATGGTTTAATTTGTTCGTGTAGTTTTTTCTTAGTTTCTGAATGAATATATATGAACATGAAATATGGTTTAATTCTTCACGAACATGTATGACAGTACGTACCTGACGTTCGCATATGGGCATGATTATATGATATCTCTTAATTTACGAATATGATCATGAGTTCCAAGAAATTAAGAAACAATATTGATGCCAATGAAAAAGAAAGAATCACCTAAAGCACGGCAAACATAAAGCAGAAACAGAGAACAGTGAAGCACGTACATATAAAATTTAACACAGAATTGTCATGTCTAGAAAAAATATTAATAAATAAATATGCATGATCCTCCAAAAACCAAAAGATTGCATTTGTCTTATAAAGATAAGACTCATAAACCTAAATTTTAAAGTTTTGAACTAAAATATGATATGAAATTCACTTGATTGTTTATAATTTATTGGTATAAATTTTCTATATGTTTATCTACTCATATTTTCCAACATATTAGGTTGAAAGACGGAATAAAAACCTGAGGAGGAACCTCCTTGTTTGGAGGTTTAGAATTTTGGTTGGACTCGAAGGTGTTCCCCAACATTAGTTCATGCCTGCCTAAAAAATTGTTGAAATCCAGAATGAGTAATTTTAAAAAATAATAAAGTTGAAAGAGCATAGCAGAGTGGAAAGGAAATGCTAACTTCCCCAAAAAAATTGTGATTGGGGAGAGTATTGGCAAATATATTTGTCATCAGCACCAAGAATTTGGGCCCCGACACCAGTAAACCTGGGCCCGTATTGGGCCAGTTGGAGCGGCATCAATGGTTTACGAAACACGGGACTCTCGACGGTATACATAAAGCAAAAGCTCTGCTTCCGTTCGGGAATGGAGAATTTGAAGTACCAACCCTCGAAGAATTTGCGAGTAGTCCCATCAAAATGGTACCTATTCGTTGATCCAATTAAATTAATAACAATAGGAAAATTGAATTTGATTAGATGAAAGACGGAAGTTAAATACCCGCTGTGAGGGGTTCGAAGGTCTCGATTGGGAGGAGTGGGGGAGTAAGTAGGTTTGACAGAAGGTAGGGTTTGTTCCGTTTCCTTATGAATGGGAACGGTTTCTGAGACTGAATTGTGAGCTACGAGACGAGTAGTTGCTGATGGAAAAGCAAGTTTGAGAGAAGAAAAACGAGGAGGAAGAAGAGGAGGGTTCCAGTTCCAGAGTTTGGCTTCCATGGCAATGCCAATGTGGAAGCAGAAGACGTACAACTTTAGTTATTTCCCTCAAACTCAAAAGACATGCGTAACTGTTTTGGCTAACTCACAAAAACTGCCACGTTGTCTAACTTGCACAATTGCACATTAATGCTCTCTTCTTCTCCTTCATTGTGCTCGTTTAGTTGGTTACTCCTTAGGACTTAAAAAAAAAATCTACAATTAGACTTATAATTTCTTTTTATTAATTTTGATAATATTAATGAAGTCATATCTTACCAAGTAACTTAAAATTAGTTAAGATGAGAATAATTGCAGTTATCATATTCAGTTGTGAAGTTATTCAAAACTTTAATAATTGTTATAATCATGTGTATAATTTTGCAAGTTAAGTCTATCTTAGAGCATTTTCAATAGATACAATTTAAGCTATTTATTTTAAATTCTTTATTTTCTATTAATTGATATCCATATTAATGCCACATCATAGTAAACAATTGTTTTGATTTGTGTTTTTTGACGATGTTCTTCAATCTCGATCCCAAAACTTCTATTTATAGAAGAAACAAGTAACAATAACTTGTTTTTTCAAAGAAATTCACACCAGACCGCACTATAAATGGTTAAAAACTTTTAATGAATGTATTAAATTCGGTTGGACTTCCAACCGATACAATAAATTATCGATCAACCAGTAAATTTTGGCTGGACTCTGGCAATTAGCGGAACCAGTCACAAGTGAAGTTAACACCCAAATGTTTAGTTCGTGTAGTTTTTTCTAGTTTATGAATATACAGGAACATGACATGGTTTAATTAACTCTTCACGAATATGTATGACAGTGCGTACCTGATGTTCGCATATGGGCATTATATGATAGTATCTCTTGATTTACGAATATGATCATGTATAAGTTCCAAGTAAGAAACAATATTGATGTCAATGAAAAAGAAAGAATCACCCAAAGCTCGAGTAGAAACAGAGAACGGTGGAGCACTTACAAACAAAATTTAACGTGGAATTTTCATGTCTAGAATAATATAAATAAATATGCATGATCCTCCTAAAACCAGCACGTTAACTAGTCTATAAGATTGAAAGATTCTATTTGAACGTTAACTAGTGTATAAGATTCAAAAATATTTATTTATTATAAATGTTAATTATTTAAAATAAACAATTATTCTGTATATTACACAACTAAAATACTACTCAATTCTTATAAAAGTGAATAGTATGTATGAAATTTTGTGATTAAACAATAAGATCAATTTTATTTTCATTGTTACTATATCTATTTTTATTTATAAAATTTAACACACTTATTATATATTATTAATGTGTGTATTATTTATTCATAAATTTTACATCAATAATGATTTAAAAAATTATAATTAAAAAATGTTGGAATACAAAAAAAAAACTCATTTACAATTTGATGATAACATTGCTTAATTTGTGTATTCTAAAACTCATTTAAAATTTATACTAATTCTAAATATAACATTAATTAATAAGGATTTTACCGTAGTTAGTTGTGTAAAGTACATAAGTTATTATAAATTATTTAATATTTATTTTTGATTTCTGGGATAGAATATATGTGATACTCTATCCGTTTTAAAATAATAATCGTTTTAGGTTATTTTACTCAAACAAAAATAATAATAAATAAATAAAAGAGATAGTAATTTTTACCAAATTAACCCTTATATCATCATTAATCATTAATTTATTTGTAGATTTTGTTATTTACCATTAATATTATAATAAATATAAATAAAATATAATAATTAATGTTATATTAAAAGATTAAAATGATAATTATTTTAAAAAAATTACACGACAATTATAATAAAACGGAAGGAGTATAACATTTATCATCAAAATAAGATTGACCGTCAAAATTAGTTTCCTTGTATTCTCACTCTCTTACACATACACGGTTCCCTATGGTGGACTTGCATTTAGACCCCTATGGTGGATTTGCATTTTTTAAAATGATTATTATAAAATTAACAAATTCATCATATATAAATTTGTCATTGTGATTGGATGCAGATATTATTTAGATACAAATTTCACTTCTCTAAACCCGGATCCCCCCTTATATGCCTCTATATTATCTATAAACTTGCAGTGATGTACCCCAATTTCCTAATTGCAAGCCAACAATCCAGATTGATCATTTTGAACTTATTTAGGTAAAATTATAAGTAACTGATTATTGATTTTTAAACATTGGAGTGATTTAATAGTACATAGTCTATCAATAAAGTTTTTAGAATTGTCAAAATCAAGACAACAGAGAATAACACTCAATATATGACAGGGGGGAGGAGCATCGTAGTGTATACAGAAATTGCTTAGACAGAACAAAATTTATTTTTATAAGAACACTAGCAGTGAACGAGGCTTTACTTCTCCAATCAAAGCTTAACAATAGTAGGCTTATAGTCAATCACAATGACTTTCTCCAAGCAGGAAAGGAACAAATTTGCATATTCAACATGGGCAGGATGAGCTGCATACTCTGCAACGCCTTCTGTACTCTCAAAGGTTGATTCAAAGACATGAGGTGAAGCCTTGATGCAGGTTTTCGGCACTTACATCCTTGCCCCTACAATACATTGTTCATATATGGGCATTAGATATTGCTTTGAAATCTTTTAATCAAGCCACTAGAAGGGGTTCAAGTGCAAATGCTTGGAGAGTAAGATGCAATGCAATAGTTGAATAACATTTCTCAATCACCTATACAGGTTCCATCTTTCTTATCAGCATAGCATGTAATTTTAACAACAATCCAAATCTTCTATTCCTTTAGGCCTTATCTGAGCCATTAAAATTGTAAATTTTTGCCAAACAATCTTTATGGTGTCTTTGGATTAGATATTACCTCAAATTTTCCATAATCAATTCCAATTCTATGTTGAAAGCCAAAGCAAGCAACAAATAGTTGCTTCCACTTTTTAAATTTTCCACCATGATTTTGAGGCCAGAATCAATTTTGTTAGCTATCCAAACACACTATTAGTCTTGGCAATGGCAAATAAGGGATCTTTCAAATCCAGGAGGCATGCCAGATCTAACTCTAGCACCTAAGACTAGTCACCATATAGAACAATAGATAGGACAATTTTCAGGTTGGAGATCATGGAAGCTAATAGCATCATCACAAATTCACAAAATAATCACTTATTTTTTTTAAAAATCTCTTAAGAAGACAAAAATAAGCAGCTGTTTCTTTAAAGTAAGATGAACCCAACGTGTATGATCTAACTAATATTATACTCAGCTTGTATATATAACAAAAAGACCCTATAATGCAGAAAAGGCAAAGATCTTGTCTTGAAATGAAAACCCTGCAATTTCACCCCTATGGACTTTTTTAATAATCTCAGCAAAAATCAACCAGTAACATTTCTGAATACCACAAGCATATCCAGTGGATCAAAATGTAGCCATAAAAGAAAAAATTGAACCTAACCCAATTAATATTCCACATCCACTCACTCTGCTCACCAGCACTTTAGTACTTATTCATCAGCTAACCTGGGCAAACCCATTTTAATGAACTTATTAAAAATTCAACTTTTTTTTGTCATTGGGTTTAGTTTTTGCAGCCCCTGTTTGTAATTTGTGAAGAAGTTGATGTTGTTTGCCCTGATCTATTGCAAGTGTGAGAAAGAATAAAAGACATGAAGAAGATACCAATGGAATGACTTCATGGGTGGGATGAGATTGACCAGATTGGCATAGTCCTTGATGAGCTCTTCAATCCGCTCTGGAGTGATGTCGTCCTTGAACTTAGCAAGGAGCACGTGCTTCACTACTCCCTTTGCTTCCTCCATTTCTTCTTCCACAACCACCTTATCTCCCTTCGCATCGTGTATTGTATTATAGACCTCTGAACAAAATTAAAAATACAAAATTTATTGAAAATATCAAACTTTTTGGTATTTAGGTCAAGGTCTTGAATAACAATGCGCTTGCGATATTGGCAAAAAAATTAAAATTAAAAATATTCATTAAGTAAATCATAAAAAAACATTAAAAAAATCATAAATTTTACTTTTTAATAGAAATATTTTTACTCTTTTCTTAATCAATATTGATAAAACACTGATTAGCATGTGCCTTTAGGTTAAATTACTCCACAAATTCCTGTGGTGACATCAATTTAATTAAATCCTTATAGTTTAAAACTTGTTAAGAAGGTCCTTATCATTCTAATTTTTTTAATTAAATCCTTATAAACTAACACGGTCATAACTCCGTTAACTCACATGGACATGGCAAAAAAGAAATTTTAATCATAGTGACTGACACCAGAAATCGAGACTCGGAGGCATGCAAAATCGAATTGGGAGCACTTTGTTCTTTTTTTTCTCTCTCAGATTCCTAGAAACATTACATAGCCCTGCTGTAATATAAGCATGTCTTAATTTACATTAATTAATGACAATGATAGTACGGCTAAAATATGAAGCAAATGATAATTTATAATAATGGCACCTTATTCATCATGGTCAGAGTCCTATTCACATGAATGCGCCTTTAACGATGATAGTGAAGGAAATTCTTGCGCTGACTTTTTGGTCCACACAAGATGGGAGCTCAAAAACGAGACAACTTTCTTTTGCATGAACACCCTCCTGCTGAGCTAGTATATGGGCATCCTTTCCCCTAGATTAGACTGCAGTCTGTTTATTTTTCTTTCTTTTGTTGTTTCTTTTCATTACTCTACCAAAAAAAAACGAGAATTTATACACAAACAACTTCAGAAATACCCCTTTATTGAATTATTCCCTCACTGTCTCTCTAAAATATCAATGAAGTTTACATAACATGGAATAGGCAAACTTAGTTTTCCTTGTATTCTCTCACATGATATACTTTTACACATACACACAAACTCACGGTTTTCAATTTGAATAAATCAATGTAATTTTATTTCACTTAATTTCTTTAATCTTGAGATTCCATATAAGTTTGTTTAAACTTGTTGAAATAAATATTTATTTTAATAAAATATTTTTTTTTATTTTTAGTGTGTTTGTTTAAACTGTTTAAAAATAATAATTTTCTACTTATTTTAAGAAACAAATCATGTCTACTTTTTAAAAAAATACTTATATAAAAAAATTTATTTTAAAATTATTTTTTTAAGTGTAAACAAAATCACTCTAAAACAAAACGTTATTAAAAGGAGTCTCATTATAACCCCAAAAAAGTCATCTTGCTAATAATTGAGAACAAGGAAGTTTAATTTAGTTAAATAGGGTCCTAAATTTAAATTTTTTAATATCAAACTTCAATTCCTACTAATCAAATCAAGTTATATATGTAAGAAAAAAACAATCAACACACAATAATATACTTTTCTATTTAATAGTTATATGGAAGTGATTTCAATATTAGCAACATCTATTTTACATTTAAAAATATATAATAATAATAAATAGAAAAAATATATTTGTGTAATCAGATGTGTATTCTTAAAATAACAAAAATTTTCTTTAATAGTATGAAGACTCTACTTATATATACACTGAGACCAATTTCTATTATCAATTGCTTTGATGAGTGAAATTCTAAAGAACAAACTTTCTTTCAACTTTCCAAATTTAAAACTAGGTTTGAACTTTTCTAATTTATTACGGATACACTTTAATATTAAATAGATGTTTCTATTTATAATATTAAAGATATATGGATTTGGACATTTTCAAAAAAAAGATATTTTATTTAAAATAATTTTATATCTTTTTATCTTTATATTTGAAAATAAAAAACTATATCATATTTTTTTATGTAAGGCAAATATAATTTTCAAATAATCCAATGACTTATTACGATAAATAATTACATGATCTAATCATGATATATAGCAATAGAATCTTATTCTTATTTATGAACAACTTTCACATTTATAAAATAATATTCTTTGTTTATATTAATTATATTCTTGATACTAGCAAATAATATAATAATATTTAACTAAAATGTTTATTTGATTAAATTAAATTCTCTAATTTAATTATCAAATAAATTATTTTCTTTTGTAAAGATTGGAACACTAGTTTGTGTATGACCTCGTAAGTTCAATACTAAATTGGTACTAAATTAAACATAATTAATTTAAGGAAGGCGTCTAACACCACTCCTTAATCTTAGAATAACAATTTTTTACCTTCAAGAGTCAATAAAAGAATAATATAATATTTTCTTCCAATATAGCTCAAGGTTAACTCAAGAATATAATATTATTGTCAAACTTTAATAAATTAATACATTATAATTAATTAATAAATGACTTAAGAAACTTTTTGCTTCTTTCATTCAATTGCCTTAGTTAAGGTCTTAATTGTATCATAGAACTCAAATTCATTACCTAGAATTGATGAATTCTTTCTTTATTAATCATTAATTTTATAAGTATTTAATCATATCAAATATTCATTAAAATAGTACCTTAAGATATTAGGTATCCGAAATTCAAATATAACAAATAATTTGTTAAGTACTATAATAATATTAAGTCAAAGGAAACTATTATATTTTTTCATGAGAATTTCCTATTGATAAATTAAAATAATATTAACCATTAGGAATTCTCATTTTGAATTAATTCAATGACTGCATCAACTTGTACATCATCTATATATGTAATTTAATAAATGAGATCTATTAATCTTTATTCAATAAAGATCATTAAATATATATTGATTTATTCGAATTATTGATATTATATTCACAATAATCTTACTATTAAGAACAATTTATATTAAAATTATAAAAGACTTATTTATCATTATCATAATCTCTATTAGGATAACAATTCTCTAATTTTAATCAAAGAATTATCAAATTAACAATTTAATAAAACAATAAATATAATAATAAAATAAAGAATTATTTATTAAAATTAATAACATAATAAATTAGATCTTAAACATACACATTTATCCTCAACACTTTCCATGACACCTGAATGATTTATTATGGGTTGGGGAACGTGCTTGGCCAGCTTTCTTTGGTGAAAATAATAATAATAGTGTATATTGTTCTACTCAAATTACTTTGAATTATATACTGTAAATTTAATAGGCCATTGCACTGATATATGCACTCGGTGGAGTTATATAATACACTGATTACCATTTACCACATCCGAGGAAGATTTAAAAAAAAAAGAAAACATCATTCAGTTGCACAAAATCACAAGTTCCAAATGCAGTGAAAATTGTTAAATATTTTGGCATTCAAAATTCCTCTCATAATTTTACAGAAGAGAGATTGCTTAATTGTAACAACAGATAAGGGTAGTACCAGGGGCCAAATGAAACATTCCTGCCCCTGCCTTGCCACGAACTCTACAAAATCCAAAACGTGCCACATATTGGAGTGGCACAACTCATAGAAACTGTATAATTATTATAATGTACAAATTGTTAAGAGGGGAGAAAATGCACCATTAACTAATGGACTTTGTCACAATTGACAACTACGCCATCACGTGCCGGAGTGGCAGTGTGTCACGTTAAATGGAGTATCTGGGTAGGCACTGGAGCAGGAAAAGATAAACAACAAAGCATTAGCAGGCGACCACCAATTCTTTATAATCTTCCCTGCAATGCAGAATGCTGAAATGAATTTTAAATCAAAACACCTCAGGGAGATGGGAAAGTTTGAATTTAACACAAGAAATGCATGAATGTACTATTCTGGATTTGTTCGACATTTGACCACAAATTCAAAACATAAGTTTCTATTAATTCATAGATATACAACATTCAAATGCTTTAATATACACAAGTTTCAATCACAGACAGATAGAATTCAAGCGATTTCAGCTGCAAAATATAAATATCTAGAACATATCTCTTAATATCATTATTGTATCTATCTTGCATAGTTTGGTTGGAATGCAATATTAGAGGGAAGGACGAGAAGGAACTTTTGAAATATTTTTTCTTGTTTGGTTCAAACATTTAGAGAGAAGGGGAGCGGAATGGAGATGACCAAAATTTCTCCTCCCTCAATTTTGGCTTCCACACCAAATTGGAAGATTTGGAATAGGGGGAGAGAAAATTTTACACTAATTCTTCATCAACATCAACAACACCTATAACCCAAGTTAATTGGGATCGGTGGTAGATGAACCCAATGATAGATACGAAGAAGTTAAAAAAAAGGAGAAATAAGACAAGAGAAAAGAAAAATAAGATACAAAAAAAGAAGGATGAAAGACTGAGGGAAAAAAATGAAGAGGAAAGGAATTAAAAAGGGACCATCCGGAATATAGAGATAATAATGGGTCTAACCCTTCACCAAACTTATAGTTTTTCTTCATACCGTCCTAAGACACACCTTCCAACACTATATATCTCACTCCTTAAGTCTTGTTTAATTACCTTTTCCCATTTAAGTTTCGACCTACCTCTACCTCTCTTTGCGACTAACTGTTGGCAACAAACTCTTGAACATCCAGGGACCGTCTCATTACATTAATTGACTAAATTATATTTTAACTTCATGACTTTGTCTATTTAAAGGATGTAATAGTAAATTATGTTCCCTCCTTCTTTCCATTAAAATCCATTTGTTAAAATATCTTGGATGATTTCTTAGGAGTAGTTTTCATATTTCATTAAATTCCTTGTCTAGCCAGTCTTTCTTTAAGGTGTGTTGCCCCTATATCTTTGACCTTTGTCATTGCCTCACAACACCAAAAAGTGGGATTTGTGCTTGTGGAAATTATCGAGTAATCAGAGATAAAAAGGACGACAATCTCCATTAATGGCCAACCTCAAACAGTCCATCACCCCTGTTTGCCACCTTCCCGTAACTATTTGACTCCCTCCATCAGGCTGTGGTTTGTTAATGTTTGACGAACAGATCAAACAGATTCTCTCTCCCCATTAGGTTTGATGTGTTTGGACTCTTTTTGACGATCTGGGTAGTGGTTATCTGATAGGGACTAGGGTATTTAGGGGATGCCTAAGTCTCACATCAAGTAGTATAGAATGTTCCGGAGTACTTAAGTGGCTTGGTTCCCCCACACCCACCCCACTGACAGCTAGCTTTTACGAGAGGATTTTCCAAATGCTTGAGTGCTTATTAATTGGTAGCAAAACTAGTAGTTAATGTCCCAGAAAGTGAATGCAGCTGCCAAGACATTGGCACTTAGGGACGATACTTTGATAGGGACTCGGATATTTATGGGATGCTTAAGTCCCCAAGTGCTTGAGTACTTAACTATTTATCAAATTGGTATCAAAACTAGTTGTAGAAGGGAGTGCAGTCTCAGCACCAGTTTAAGTAGTGCTTAAGTCTCACATCAAGTAGTCTGGGATGCTTGATTGAGTACTTTAAGTGATTTGGTTCTTCCCTCCTTGATAGCTAGTTATGTTAGATAGCAAATCTTCCTATCACTGAAATTTTAACATTTTTCCAAACATCTATCAAGTAAAACTTGAAATATAAACTGCAGGACAGTAGTTTATTTATAAAAAATCAAAATGGAATAAAGAAGTATTAGAGAATAAAGATTCCACTTACAATTAAGATGACAATTTACTGCTCTCCACTTCTTCATCTGAGGACTTCACACAAGTGGAAGATGAACAATGGCATCTAGGTTGTTCTTTACAATCCACTTCTGAGGATAGAATGAATAAGACGATTCAAGATCAATATGCCAGACCATAACTCTCGAGCAGTTGTCCATTAAACCCTCCATTTGACTTTCATCTTCAACCACCTGCTCAATCAATGTGCTAACCTGCATATAGAATAGCAAATTCATAATTGATCAAGGCATGATTTCAGGTTGTATGGTTCTGAATGCTACATTTTCCCCCCCTCCTCGTTGTAGAGAGTCATAACATGAGGGCACATAAAACAAAGCCCAGCCGCACTCTATTAATGTTACCTAATCTGATTAGATATGTTTTCACAGCATGGGTTAGATACAGAAAATAATGTCACATAACAGATAAAATCACTAAAAAAGAAACTATATTAATTTACTAACCCACAAACTTTCCTTGACCGAATCAAGTTGCCTGATAGGTTCAAGATTGGGGCGGTGCCACCTCTTCGGATCCCAGAGTATTGTACTATTGAAGGCAAAACCCGGCATTTCAGCATGAAATCTTTTAGATTTCCCATTTGATTCATCTGTATGCCATCCAATTACTCGACTTCCATTACAAATGGGCCCTTGCAAGACAATGCTACTTTTATCCCCTAATAATCTTGCTACAGTCCATGTTCCAAATCGCCTGCGAATCAAAATGAGGATATCTCACAAATCACAACTAACAAATGATAAAATAATTGAAAACGCAAAAATATTGTAGGAAAGACGAATGAGCTAGAACATTCTGCATAAACCAATTTGATTGAAGAGTAAGAGATGATTAACAGAAACATTGTCACACTGCTCATTAGTGTTCACTTTTCTACAGATAAACACACCCAAATACAAATACATACACATTATATTCTTAATTTTTTAAGGTGTGTTAGAATTTGAAATAAACAACCATCTATTAAACAATAATTCTCTATTTTGTATGATAAGGTTTGTATTTGTAAGGCGTCAAAGTGGAGTTTGCCATAATAATCACACCCATGCCTTTGGCCAATGCTAATTCATCATATAATTCTACACCAAAAGAGGTGAGGGGCCAGGGGTTTCCTATCATTATTGAATTCTATTAAAATAAAGGTAAGTGATTGATAGAATTTGATTACTAAGGTTGTATTAAAAAGAAGGGAAGACTCTGATTCTGACATAACTTTGCACAACACAAAAGACCTTTGCAAATACAATGTACGTATATAGCTCTTTCTCAAAAAAAAAAAAAAAAAACTACGTATCTCATTGCCCAGGGACTCCTGGCTATACGAAGGTAAGGGGGAGGGATATTGTACGCAGCCTTATCCTTGCATATGCAAATAGGCTATTTCCGGATTTGAACCCATGACTAACAAGTCTCTTTCTCAAAAATTGATTAAAAATTAAAATATGACACCAAGTCAATCAACAACACTTATAATGACCCTCCCCATACCCCTCCTTCAATAGGTTAGGCAGACAAAATTTGAACCATGTCTCTTATCCTTAAAGAAGTGACAATCAGAAATTCATAGCAAGTTAAATGCAGGTATAATTGCTGTAAATCCATATCGCCTCAATAAATTACATATCACAAACATTTGACTATAAATTGCATCAGAGTAGCTATAGTGAAAGAGAAGGCAAAGCAGACAAGTGCTAACAAAATTAATATCTTGGAAACTAGAAAGACCTTATTTCTCTCATTTGCTGAAAGAGTTCCACTGAGTAGATGTTATCATCATCTGCAAAGTAAACAATTCCTTCAAGACGATGAGTTTCAATGTGTGCCATTGCAACATTTCTTTGAAGAATGCTCCTATGGCTTGGGTTGGTTAGATTTGTTTTACAAACGAGATGCCTGTACATAATCCCACTACTCCGTAAGATGTCAGCAGTTTCTTCAGATTGGGAAGACATCTCAACGACAATCCACAACAAGGGAGGTGGGACCAACTTTAATGTCTGCGACAAGCGATGAAAATAATATGCTTGAAATAGATGATTGTAGGTTGGGGTTACAATTATGAGAAGCTTCTGAGACTGAAAATATGGATTTTCACTGATTTGGCTGTTGGAGACATTATATGCCACTCCATCTATTAGGTCCTGTTCTTTCACAGTTGAATACAAAGTAGCATTAAAATTCACGGCCTCGTTAATTGATGGGGTCACATTTAACTTTACATTTTCAAATGGCTGGAAATTTCCCACTGCAGATATCACCTCAAAGGAGAAGGCTTGTTGTTTTGGCATGAGATTTGAGGACATGTGTGTTGATGCAAGTGGGATGAGTCCAATAGAAACACCAACCATGAAGCAAATGAAAAAATGAAAAAGCACCTTCCTCCAAAGCTGCCCCCGTGGCTTTGATCTCTCCAAAGCCCTGAAAGACCTTGGGGAGAAAACGCCAAACACAAGTGCACTGTTGTCTAATCCAACCGATGGTGAGAAGTTCTGAGGACTCGATGAGGACTTCGACAAGGGAGAAGCTACTGAACACACTTCTCCATTTGCTACAGTTCCAGCTCTAGGCACGGGAGACAAGGTTCTTCTAATAGATGCCATTAACAGAAACCCAAACCAATGCTTAGTATCCCCAAATGAGCACTGTGAATACAGTTATGGCAGGAACGTATCCAAATTCCAAAACAATCATAAACTTCTTGTTTTTCAAAGTCAAAAACAACAATTGTCATGATCATGACCTATTGGCCTTCACCAAGAGCTTCCAGATGATCATGTTACGGAGCCAAAGGTGCGAAATAAAGCTGGCATAATAAAACAATGTAAGCAAAGCATATCAGGTCAAAGTACATATACAATGTAAATTGCAAGCAATCCTTCCACAAGAATATATCAAGAGTAAGCCCTCTCAAATCCCTCTAAATCCGCAAAGCACATTTCATAATGCATATAAAAAATACTTTTAAGTGTCTATAAAACCAACCAAACTGAGTTATTAATCAATAATGAAGAACTACTAGAAACAGTGAAAATGCACATACCAAATATCAAGGTGTCTTGCTCAAGATAGCATTTTTAGCAACTTAACAATTGACACTGGAAGTTTGGAACAAGTTGAGTTACCCAAATGACAGCGAAGCAGAATGAAGCGGCATGATTGTTCCAACTTTCCAAACAAGTGGGGCATTAAAAAGGTAGAGCTATGGCAAAGTTGAGCTTTGAGTGATACCCTTCTGGCCCAACTAGTTCTAAGGTCGAGGGTGAGTCAAATTAACTGGGATTTCAGGAACCTGAGCTGGTCTTAGATCTAAAAGGAAGGAACTTCAAAGTAAAAAAGAAAAACATAAAGACAGGGACAGTGATATGTTTCTTTAAAAATTTTAAAGAAAATTTAATACCGCTTTTGACATGTGATTGACGATGTCAATGGGCGGGACATCAAAGGAAAAACAATAAAAAATAAAAAAAAACAAATCTATATAAAAATTGCTATCAAGATTTGCGATTAGGGTAATCCTACGAATGATGAGTCCAATATAAAACGAAGTTTTGTTTAAAATTAAACTAAAATTTCTTTATTGATAGAAAGTATATAAATTTTTCTATAAATCTTTACTAATATCAGTGGTCTTTCCTGACCTTGAAAGAGTTATATTTTCGCATAATCTAAACTTTCGTTTAAAAAAAATGGGTCTGAAACCTAGGTTAAAAAAAAGTATTGTATTAAACTTTTAGTAACTGACGTAAAATTTGTCAATATGTCAAACATAACTGTTGTTGTAAGTTTAATGTGCAATTAAGGATTAAAATAACCACATTAATTTCATTAAATTGTTATAATTGTTTGAACAATAAATACTAAATGTTTTTAAGATAATGGAGTAAATGTTAGGAGAAGAACTTATAAAAAGTGTATTTGTCTTAAAAATAAAGGGTCTCAAGCATAGATAAAAGAAAACGATTGATAAATATTATTTGAAAAAAATAGTTAGTCACTTGGATTTTTAACTAAGATACGATGCTTGATTTTTTATTTAACATAGAATTACGATTGGTGGTATTAGTTTATCCTAAAATACACACCCCCAAATAGGAGGGGAATAATTAGGTGTAAAATAAAAGTTTGTCTCAAATATTTCTTAATTAAAAAAATCATATTAAATTTTTAGTAATTGATGAAAAATTGTCAATATATCAAACATGATAACTTTATTAAGGTTAAATTGCAATTTAAGTCTCTTTATAATTTCATGAATTTTAGTAAAAGTTAAACTTATGACTCTATATTCAAAAATAAGATAATAAATCATTAACTAAGACACTTATTTTCTTTAATTAATTTTATAAATATTATTTTGTATGTATCATTAATCAAGAATTATTAATTTTTTTACTTATTAAATTATAAATTAAAAAATATTTCATATATAAATAATTTTATTTCTATTTTATTTTATTTTATATATTTTATTTTAAATATTTTACATGTTTTTATTTTTATTTTATCAATTTAAAATTTTATAAACTAATATATAAATTATTTACATAAATTATTTTGTAAATTGATTTTAATATACAAATTATTTTTACTCTAATTATATAAATAAATATAATTACATAAATTAATATGTAAAATATTCAAATTATGTAAATTTATTTTAATATTTAAATTATTTTTATTCTAATTATATAAATTAATAAAATTTTAATATTTAATTTTTAGGAAACTTACATGTTAATATATTTTAAAATATAAAAAATTATTTAGTAATATGTTTTTTAATACCAATTATGTAAATCAAGAAAATTACATAAATTAATATGTAAATTATTTATATAAATTCTATTTTATATAATTTATAAAAATTATGCAAATTTATTTTTATATATAAATAATACATATTTTTATTTTAATTATAAAAGTAATAATTTTTTTATTTTTAATTGTTTAGGTTATTTAAATATTATTTTAAATTTACCTAATTTGATTAAATTACATAAAATATTTTTTTAAAATAATCTATATATTACTTTATGTATTTTTGTAAAATTGTAATAAAATAAGAACAAATATTCATATAATAATTTATTAATTTATATAAAATAAAATTTTATAATAAATAAATGCATGTAAAATAAAATATTAAATATTTTATTTTAATTTATAAAATTTTATATTTAAAAAACAATAAATCTTGACTTTATACATATAAAATAGTATTCATAAAATTAATTAAACAAAAAATCGTTGCTTATTCTGAAATATAGAAAGAAAAAAAATCGCGGATTTAAATTTTTAGAAGGACCAAAATTAAAATTTAGTATTTTATTAAATTGTTATAATATTTAAGATAATGGAATAAATGTTTTCAATGTTTTTGAGATAATGAAATAACTGTTAGAAAAATATCTCATCGAGATTGTATTTGTCTTTAGAGTAAATAAGCAATAATGTATTGTCTTTTAATTACGCATAAAAAGTATTGTCCTTTAATTTAATTTAAAATGTATTATGAGTTAAATTTAGTAAAATTTAATAATTAAAAAATATGGATAACACATTCTTTAACTATTAATGAAGGTCAAATTTAGTAAACGAGATTAATTCTTCATAAAGTGACAAATTACTATTTAGTTTATGTTATGAGACACTCACTTTAAAAATATAATCATGTCTAAAAAAATTATCTTAATGTTTATAAATAAAATTCATTTAACAAACTAAAATTTAAGAGTTATTATAGTCTTATGACCTTTTTACTTTAATATTAATCTCACATAAAAAGAGTTTACTGATGTTGATGTTTTTATTTAATCATTTTTGTTTTTATTTTATTGATACATATGTATTTGATTGGACCGAACTCAAATCATTTAGGTCAACTGGATATTATTGTCTTTGAGGTGGCAGTGAGTTTGTTGGTCTAATCGCGAGAGAGAAAATAAAGATACCAACAAAGACAACTTTTTCGGGAATAAACCAACAAAGACATTTTAAGACTTAAATTAATGCTTAAATTGATCGAGTAATAGTGTATGAAAATGTGTGCTTACATGATACGCATGCATGTGGTATATTTATAAGTTTAAAGTGAATTATCTGCCTTATGTAAAAACAAAGGTGAATTATCTGCCTAGATGTAGGTGAGTTACCGCTTGAATATACATAGGTTATATTTGATTTTTTGTTGGGAAACTTAGCTTGAAAAGTAAATTTAGTTTAGTGACATATTTGTTTACTCACAAAAATAAGTTTGTACATGAAACATTTGCATAAAAAATTAATTTTATATAAATAAAACTTAGATTATTTTTACAAATTCAATTTACAAACTTAAATTTAATCCTAACTTAAGTTTACAGATTTTAATTCAAATATGTACGTATTTATGATCATGAAGTTATCATACAAGATGCAAGAGTCTCCAACTATGAAATAGTTATGTGTCCTTGACATACATGACCCAAGCAAACAGCATATATCCTTTGCATATATATCAATAAATAAATAAATCTTTCGTATACAAAATTTTAAGACTGATTTACTCTTTATTTACTTTTGAAAATTACATTTCAATCACAACAGTTACTATAAAAATAAAAAATAACTCCTCAATTGTGACAATACACGAATTACCTGTTCTCAACTAGTTATGTATAGCTCCTTCAAAAAAAAAATAGTTACGTGTAAAGATCAATGTGAGATGTAGGTCCAACGGCTTAATGAGCCTTTGATGGTCCCAAACAACTCATTTGTTTAGTATATAAGAATTTGGGCATGATAATCAAATTCTATTGTAGATCAAGTTTAATGATTTAGACTTGGAACAATATTGATGGAATGAAATAATGTACGGAAATATAATAAAAAGACATTAGTTAAAATTTTCATAATATGTTCTAATGTACGATTAAATAGAATTAAAACTTAAATAATATATTAATTTTTATCTCATTTAATGTGTTTTTTTAATTTAGAAAATGGGAAATAGAAATTTAATTTAATGTTTTTCAATCTAATGTATTTGTTTATCTCATTTAATGTATTTATGTTTTAAATTTAGTCATTTTATTTAATGTGTTTATTTTTCAATTTTTATCAATTTGATATTTATTAATTTATCTATTAATATATTCATTTTCATGTAATGAAATGGAGATTATTAATTCTTTCATCACAAAATATCTAAATTGATATGATAGAATTATTCAAACTTATTTAAGCTTATTCTGTTTTTTCCTATCACTGAGCATTCATCATATTTACAAAACAATTATAATTTTTTTACAGCATAATGATAATCTTCTTAGTTATGTTATCCTTGGGTTAAATTATCACGAGTGTTGTAAAGTACTATATTTATATTTGTGATAAATTAGTGAACAATTTGTATAATGTAGAGTATGATAGGAATATTAAAAAAAAACACAAGAATTTGGTTAAATTTTGATGTTTTGTCTTTTGCAATTTTTTTGTGTTAATTATGTGATGACTTTTGTCTTTACTTGTTAGTTGGTTACTCTTCCTCCCTCATCAATTATTTGGGGATATATATATATATATATATATATATATATATATATATATATTTTTTTTTTTTTTTTACAAAAATTATTTGGGGATATTTAGAAGGCCAGAGGTTGAAAGCGTGGAAACGCAAAGCAATTATATGACCACGTTGAAAATAATACACTCTTTTTTTTACTGGAAAAAGAATAATATGACCACGTTAAAAATAATATACTTTGAAACTAGATAGTGTGGCTACTTTTTGGCTACTGCGAAGAGTGTGTGTGACTATAACGCTACATGTCATCACATTTACTCAATTAATTCTAATAGTAGAATACAGTAAATAAGTATCCGAGTGAATAATCAAAGTTTTCATTTAATAATTGAGATGTTATTTTAGGAATAAATGAGTATGAATACAATATATTTTTATTTAGCCCAAAAAACATATTTTTATTTAATTGACGTATATGTACTTAGTATTGTTATTAATTTAAGCCTCCCTTTAAAGATGTTTTTAATTAAGTAAAATTTTATTTTCAAATACTCTAGAACTCAATGATTTTGGGAGTGTAAGTATGATATGAGAGAAAAAAAATAATGTTCTTTTGTGCTAAAACTTATAAATTATGATAATATTAGTAATTTGATACTTGAATTCTTTAATTAAAATAATAAATTTTATTAGTAGTTCGGGTATGGAGTTACAATTAAAGATATTTAAACGTCATAAATTATGATAATATTAGTAAATGTTTCAAGTCTTTTAACCTTCGTGTCACTCTAAACGTTAAAAATATCTTCGTTATAACATTATATAAGTTTTACCGCTCAACCTTCCAACTGAGTTAAATTCTCCATCACAATTTGAATTCTTATTTGTGCTCACTATGATGATGAAATCACCACTTTTGAAAGTAAAAGTTGTATAGTTTAACGATGTAGCTGTGATCGAAGAAAATGAAGAAGAAAAGAAAACAATCAATCTTTGTGACAATTCTTCTTTTATTGTTCAATAAACTCATATCCTTACAAATGTTTGCTAAAATTTCAATTGCAATAAGTATTTTAGTCTCTTTAGCTAGCTGTATGATGTTTGCTAAAATAACAATTCTGAAACGGTGAGCACAAACGGAGATTCAAGATGTGGCTGAAGGTTTGTGTTGAGTTGGTGGTTTTAGTGGTGGCACTTGTAGTTGTAACATGGACTAGTCAATATTCGTTGCATAAAGTTGTAAGTCAATGCTAATAGTGTCGGATTAGCGTCTATTACGAGGATGCTAAACGTAACGCTTGTATTTTTTCCCTCCTTTGACTACCAAGTTAATGTTCATATTTTCGCTAACGCTACCTAAATTGACGCAATTGCTTAGATTCTTGCTTTGAAGTGTCAAACTATAGGCATGCACAAAATAGATGATAGTGTTTATTTAGCGCCCACTTGTGTTTTAGAGTCAGTGCTAAAACATGAATTCCTTAGAGTGTTACAATTTATAATTTAAATTGTGACGTTTTTTTTATCCATAAGAATTAAAAATAGTATCAGAAAATTTATTTAAATTATGATATAAGGTTATTTTTAAGTGTTAATAATTTTTAAAAAATATTTAAATTTAATTTATAGATAAAGATAAAATATGATAGATTGAAAGAAGTAAGTAATTAAGGAAATCAATTATATAAAAAGACAAAAAGATAATGCTTTGAAATAGTTGATAGATAATTTTTTTAGCGCAGTGTATGAAATGAATCTCCAAACCATAGAAAATAAAGAATATTGATAATATTTAGTTGGAAAAATGAGGCTAAAAGTTTATTCTGATTTATAACATAAAGAGTAAATTATTGACAATAATTAAGAACAAATATTGAAATTTAATTTAGAGTAAAAATAAAGTAGGATAAATAACAGAATGATAGTTTATAATGATTAAGAGATAAGTTTTTTAGCTAGTTGCATAAATTACGTATTAAATGCATCTCCAAAGAAAGAAAGAAAAAGAATATAGATAATATTTATTTGAGAGAGTGTAAAAATGAGAACTTCACTCTCCAAATTGTATATTTTAATTTATAGGGGAAAAAAATTAATATATTACAATTTTAAAAAAAAATTACCAAAATATTGCATTTTTAAACCTATTTACAAATCTATAGCAATGAATCACGTCGATATAGGAC
>CM023944.1:7735597-7762881 GCA_013407115.1 Glycine latifolia | reverse complement strand
GTCCTATATCGACGTGATTCATTGCTATAGATTTGTAAATAGGTTTAAAAATGCTATATTTTGGTAATTTTTTTTTAAAAGTGTAATATATTAATTTTTTTGCCAATTTATAGATATTATTTATCTAACAATTCAATTTAATAAATGCTGTGCAAAAACACTTCAATTTAAAAGATAAATTAAATAATTTGAATCATTCTTGAGTAAAATAATGATCAAATATTGCAGAGACATGCATGACAAAGTATGTATATACTTTTTTTTTATGTAGAAAGTATGTATATACTAAAATTCCAACAGTTAATTTCTCAATGATTAAAATTACTTACTTTACTTTTATCTCTTTTAGAATAGGCAACTTTTAGAGTAGATTATTTTATATTTTATATATTTTTTAGAAATATTATTTTTAATCCAAATTAATTTCATAAATATTTTATATCGAAAATTCTAAGCCCTCGTTGTTCTCTTTTTGGTTACCTTGTTAACATGGAATTGAAAATCTGCGTCTCGGAAGACGCCGGCTTATATCTTCCGTAAACATCGTCTTCCACTGTGAACAACACAAATACAGAATACTCCCACTCTCCCACTCTCCCACTCTTCAGATCCGTGCTTGTGGCTGAATCGCCATGGCCATGGCGATTAGGGTTTTCTTCATCCTTCTACTCTTTCTCTCATCTACTCATCTCAGTTACTCGCTTTACGAAGATCAAGTTGGTCTCATGGATTGGTGAGTTCAATTACTCTTATTTATTCACATGGTCAAAGCTTTTTCCATCACTGAATGCTCCCTTAACACATGCGGTTATTCGATTTGTTTTCGTTCCATTCCTCCAATTCAATTCATTTTAATTCGGTTTCATCTAATTTATAATTTGAAGCTTGTTGATGTTGTTACTACTTGCAGCTTAATCTAAAGTTCAATTGCTTTATTTAACGATTATCCATTTGAGTAGAACCATGTTTAGACAGGAATTTTTTTCTGATTCTAAGGCCTGATTTGCGTATTATGTGGTTTAAATGTTAGTAACTACTGAATATGTTTGGATACTAATTGTAGGCATCAACAGTACATTGGGAAAGTAAAGCACGCTTTGTTCCATACTCAAAAGTCTGGGCGAAAGCGTGTTTTAGTGTCCACCGAAGAGAATGTTGTAGCTTCACTCGACCTTCGTCGTGGAGAGATTTGTAAGTCTGATTTGTTTAACTTCCCTTGCGGACTCCATTAAGTTAGTTGTTATGAATGTAATGTTCTCTATGAAGCTCCAATAAAGTACAATCAACGTTGTACTTAATAGCGTTGAACTGGTTTAAAAGTAAATCAAGTCTTCTCAAGCAATATCCTTTGCTTGCTTAGCTATTTGTTTTCTTTGTTTAGAATCACAAAATGCTGAACTGTGTTTTGTTGCTTGCAGTTTGGAGGCATGTTCTTGGGACCAATGATGTTGTTGATGGACTTGACATTGCCCTGGGAAAATGTATTATGCTTAACCTTTCACTGTGTAAAACAACAGTACATGCTATCTATTCTTTACTGTATTGCAAAGAAGTTTTACTGTACTTTTACAGTTGATCCTTTGCCATTATTTTTTCTTTTTGTACTCAGTTCAATTTATTCAAAACTTTTATGTCCCTTGAAAATATATATATGTTTTCATATCAACTGGATGCTCATATATTACCTCATAAAATGCATACTCAAAAGAAAATCCTGTTGTTGAATTTTCTTATTGGGTAATGATGTAAAATCAATTGAAGGATGTCTGATGTTTGCATGACTACTCAACATTATCACAGTCTTACAATGATTTCTTAGCTTCAAGTTTCATTAATTAATCTTTGCTTGTCAGCATATTGTTACTTTGTTAGAGTAAATTGTTTTCTGTATTGAGATTTTTTTAAATGTTTAGCTTACATTGGTGATCAAATTCATTAAGTTTGCATTTAAATGCTTCAGATGTCATAACTCTTTCCTCGGATGGAAGTATATTGAGAGCATGGAACCTTCCTGATGGACAGATGGTTTGGGAGTCTTTCCTTCAAGGATCAGTGGCATCAAAGTCAATATTATACATTCCAGTGAGTGAATAGCTTTTTGTTGTTGATTTTCTAAATACTATATATTTTTTTTTGTAGATTTATCTGAAATACGTTATGTGTTTATCTTATTGGGTAAAGTAAGAAAGTCTGAATGTTGTAAAAGGCGAAGAAAATAGTATTTGATAAAGGGTATAACATCCTATAGAGTGATGAAAAGGACTCATATAGAGTGAAATGTAAGTATTACATTTAGACTTCTAATAGGCACAACATTTTCAACCAAGTATTTGGGCACAAATGGTTAATGTGCAGAAGTTAAGGTTGAATCGTTTGGGTAGTATCCGACTTTGATTCTTGGAAGAAACAATTCTTGCTCAGACTTTACATTTAGTGAAGGTCCTTTTTCCCTGATAAACTGGAGGTTTAAGACAAAAACAAATTTAGATTTCTATTTCCTTTGGACATTATTAGAGAAACCCTCCTTGAAATATAAATTGAGTTAAATGCCTATTCAAATTTGGTGACCTAGCTTGATACTTGTAGATTCAAGCCTCCCTTTCTAGCTAAGTGCATGGTGCTAATGCAAACACATTTCCACAGTATTTTTCCTTCCTCTGCATATGAACACTGGTTTTTGAGAGAACACTAGAACAGGATGGTGTTGTTTGCAATACACGATTCCAGGTAGGTGACACCAGTACCCACCTAGTGGGAAAATACTGTTATTGTTATTGCATGTGTGAAAGCCCCAAAACTAAGTTACTTTCATTCAACAGAGTCTGAAAGTTTGAAGTAATTTGGCCAACCAAATTATTTGGACTCATGCCCCTTATCCAGTGAAGTTTCCTCATGTACCTAATGAGCACCTTCAGTATTTTTTGTGATCACCAACATGAGCCTGCATTAGGCTTCCCTTTTGCCGTCACTAACCTGTTGCTTTATTTAACTGTAGCTGAACCTAAGAGTGTGTGAGTGTTTTCCATACATGTGCAATTAAGTGCTGCTTTTAATTGTGCAGAAAAACCTGAAAGCTGACAAGGATGATTTGATCCTTGTTTTTGGTAAAGGTTGTCTCCATGCTGTTTCCAGCATAGATGGTGAAGTTCTCTGGAAGAAAGATTTTGTGGGTGAAAGGTATGACAGATTTAGAGTTTAATTAGCAAAATGTTCTTTTTAAAGCTTGATTTGCCATTAACATTGTTATCGTCATATTTGCAGCATTGAGGTTAATCATATTATTCAGTCTACCAACGAGATATATGTAGCTGGTTTTGTTGGTTCTTCAAAGTTTTATGTGTATGGATTGAATGCTAAGAATGGAGAATTGCTAAAGAATGATCATAAAGCACTTCCTTGTGACACCTTTGGGGAATTATTATCAGTCTCAGGTGATAAGTTTGTTGTGTTGGATAAAACGAGGTCTAAGATACTAACAATAAACATCAAGAATGGAGAGATTGGTTACAAACAGAAGTCTATTTCAGACCTCATCAAGGATTCATCTGGACAGGCAGTAATATTGCCATCAAGGCTTCCAGAGTTGTTTGCATTACGTATCAATTCCCATGTTCTTTTAATTAAAGTGACAAAGGAAGGTGAGTTGGTGCTGGTGGACAAAATTAATAATGCAGCAGCTGTTAGCGATGCTTTGTCAATTCCAGAGGGTCAACATGCTTTTGCATTTGTTCAACATGAAGACAGTAAAATTCACCTCTTTGTAAAGGATGTTAATGATTGGAATGGTGATTTGCTCAAGGAAAGAGTAGTAATAGACCATCAAAGAGGGAATGTTGATAAGATTTTTATGAACAATTATGTGAGGACAGATAGATCTTATGGTTTTAGAGCATTGATGGTAATGGAGGATCATTCACTCTTATTAGTACAACAAGGAGAAATTGTCTGGAGTAGAGAGGATGGTCTTGCATCAATTGTAGATGTAACCGCGTCCGAATTACCTGTGGAAAAGGAAGGCGTATCTGTGGCAAAAGTGGAACAGAACCTCTTTGAATGGCTTAAGGTATGCCTTTGATCATTTTAATCAGGATATCACCCTGCATAATTTCTCACGCACACATTGGTTTGCACTGGTGTAACCATGCAAGACTTAGCACTCTGGTGTAACCATGCAAGACTTAGCACTCTTACATCATTTAATAACATTGTATATATTGTGTTTTTTACTGATCCAACATTGAAATATAATTGAATGTTACCTTATTTGTGTCAAATCTAAAAAATAATTAAGCAACAACAAGAATATGATCAAATGGTTCTTATTTTATATATTTCAAAAGTATATATTAACATTTACTGTGATATATATCAATGGTGTATCAAGTAATTTTGGATTATTCTAAGACATGTAGATATAATCTATATGATAAGAACTTTCAATCCTATAGCAAGTTTTGAATCTTAATATAGATTTATCCAATTAAAAGTTGTTGAATAATGCAAGTGACTTTGACTTACACCAGTGTAAAGTGATCTCTCATTTTGTGTGTGTACCTTTTTTTTTTTTAATAATTAGAACAGTCAGCAGCAGGCCCATGCTTTGCATGGGAAAAAGCCCTCAACCCATAAAATCAAAAATTCAAAATTGCACTTCACTCACATAGAGGCAACCAAATTGCCTTTTGGAGGGGGAAAAAGTAACAGAATGCTTAGATGTGCAACTTTCGTAGATAATTTTATTATATTTATAGATTAGCGATTGAGGTTTTTATGTGGATATCATTAACTACTTTTCTAACTGTAGATTTTTTATGCAATGATTTATTATTGAAAGGAACATGTGCTGAAGCTCAAAGGAACTTTAATGATTGCAAACGCTGAGGATGTAGTAGCTATTCAAGCGCTGAGGTTAAGGAGTTCCGAGAAAAGCAAAATGACTCGTGATCATAATGGTTTTCGTAAGTTGCTTATAGTACTTACCAGGGCAGGAAAGGTTTTTGCTTTGCACACTGGAGATGGGCGTGTAGTTTGGTCTATTCTACTTCATACTCTGCGTAAAACAGAAGTGTGTGAACATCCGATTGGGCTTAACATTTATCAGTGGCATGTTCCACATCATCATGCATTGGATGAGAATCCTTCTATCCTTGTAGTTGGGCGATGTGGACCAAGTTTGGCTGCACCATCTGTTCTTTCCTTTATTGATGCATACACAGGGAAGGAACTCAATTCTTTGAGTCTTGCTCATACTGTTGCTCAAGTTATTCCACTGCCTTATACTGATTCAACTGAACAGCGTCTGCATCTAATTATAGACATAAACCGATATGCATACGTATACCCAAGAACTCCTGAAGCTATTGGCATTCTGCAACGTGAATTTTCAAATGTGTACTGGTACTCAGTTGATGCTGATAATAGTGTTATCAGAGGTCATGCCTTGAAGAGCAATTGCATTCACAAAGTAGTGGATGAATACTGCTTTGACTTCAGGGATTTATGGTCTATTGTATTCCCATCTGAATCAGAAAAGATTATTGCAACAGTAACAAGAAAATCAAATGAGGTATGGTGCCTTTGGCATTGAGTTTTTATTAATTAAAAGAGCATTTTTTTATATAAAATAAAATTGATTGTTATATTGTACTTTGTCTATAGTTACCTTTTCATGTTTTCATAAAATATAAATCTCCTGTCAGATATATAAACTTGCATTATTTAAAATCCTTATTGCTTCTAATAAATACGAGTTTAGAAGTTGCCTTTTCCTTAAGGTGGGTTTTATTACTAATCAATAGCTTAAAGAATGGGTTTAAATTTGGATGGATTTTACAAATGAATTTTTTTATCTATCAATAATCATGTAGAGTAATGTTTGCCATTCTTATTATTCTAAGTCATTAGATATCTATACTAATCTCTGAGTATATATGAATAATCATAAATATGATAATTAAGGGTTTTCTCACATGTTCATACTTTATAATGATCTTTTTTTCCATTGAGTCTTAGTCATTGCTTTGCTTCTACATAAATTTGTTACCCCCCTTTTCCATCTAGGTTGTTCATACTCAAGCAAAAGTTATGACTGACCACGATGTCATGTATAAGTATGTATCGAAGAATGTACTTTTTGTCGCAAACGCAGCACCAAAAGCCAGAGGGGAAATTGGGACAGCCACCCCAGAGGAGGCATCGTTGGTCATCTATATCATTGATACTGTGACTGGTCGCATATTGCATCGCATGACACATCATGGTTGCCAGGGTCCTGTTCATGCTGTAAGTTTTTGAACTACATTGTCATTTAAAAGGTGAAAGCTAAAATTTTTGAATTTCTTACATGATTATTTCTTGTATAGGTATTTAGTGAAAACTGGGTTGTCTACCACTATTTTAATCTCAGAGCACACAGATATGAGATGTCAGTTGTTGAGGTCTATGATCAGTCTCGAGCGGTATGTCTGTTAACTTGTGTATCTTCATTTAATGAGCCTCCCTCTCTCTTGTTTTGGCATATGTTATTATCATTTTTTGGGTACATGGTATTTGTGATCATTCTTTGGGGTACTAATCTATGCTCATTCTGATGTGATATCCTTGAATGTAATTCACAGGATAACAAAGATGTCTGGAAGTTTGTTCTTGGGAAGCATAATCTTACATCACCCATCTCTTCTTATTATCGACCAGAAGTTGCAACAAAATCACAGTCATACTTTTTTACCCATTCTGTGAAAGCCATAGAAGTGACTTCGACGGCCAAGGGTATAACCTCTAAGCAGCTTCTTATTGGAACAATTGGTGATCAGGTTGGAATTAATTACACTACTGAGTTTTTCAACTTGAGATCAACAGAGACAATCTGCTTTTTTTTTTTTTTCCTTGTTTAATTTTCTTCAATAAAATCTTACATTTTGGGTGTCAACTGGGAACCTTTTTCCAGGTTTTGGCACTTGATAAACGCTTCTTGGATCCTCGGCGCACACTTAATCCCTCACAAGCTGAAAAAGAAGAAGGAATTATTCCTCTTACCGATTCATTGCCCATCATTTCTCAGGTATTTTTAGTCTCTTAAATTCTTCTTGTTCAATAGCGCTCCCCCCCCACCCCACCCCCCACAAAACACACTCACACCACCACCACACCAAAAAAAAATCCTTGTTCCTTTTCTATATGTATGAAATAAAGAAAAAACTTAACAAATGTTGCAATCATTGCATATGATAATTCTCAATGTATGTATGGTGTTAGTGTGTTTTTTTTAATCTGTCTAGAATTATTTCCTTTTTCATAGTAAATATTAAATTACTTTTTTGGCAAGGGGGATAGAGCACATTGAAAAGAGGATAGGGGTTGGGGACCTATTTTGGATGACACAAAAATGAAGGGCTATGCTCTTTATTCTTAGGATAGTTCAGAGGCTAAGCACATAACGTGCACCCATTTCCATGCATGAATAAAGTGTGCAGTCATTTCTGGTATGGTTATAAACTTATAGGTCCTCCCCCCTTTTCCTCCTTGGATTTATCTGCAATGCAAACAAAGATTGTTTGCAATACACAAGTTGCTTGTGGAAGAGCCCAGCTTGTGTTCAAGGTTGAAGGAACTGTAGTATTAGTAATGAATCACTACTATATTGAGGTAGGAGAAGTATTATGACTTCAATCCCTTCTTTTACTTGCTGTGGTCATCATTTGTATATTTCCCTCAATTGGCAAGAAGGGTAGTAGGTCTACTTAAGCAAATACATATTAGTGAGTTTTGTATTTATCAATAACTTCACCTCCATGCTTCTCCTTGAGCTTAATGTACTCCTTAAGATGAATTTCATATTCGTTCTGCTTGAATTTCTGCAGTCCTACATTACACATTCCCTTAAAGTGGAAGGTCTCCGAGGCATTGTAACTGTGCCTGCCAAGCTGGAGTCTACATCCCTCGTCTTTGCCTATGGGGTAGATCTGTTTTTTACTCAGATTGCTCCTTCTAGGACTTACGATTCACTAACTGAAGATTTCAGCTATGCTCTACTTCTTCTAACAATTGTTGCACTTGTAGCTGCAATATTTGTCACTTGGGTATTATCCCAGAGGAAAGATCTACAAGAGAAATGGAGATGATCTGTCCTCCATTTTTGCCTTGCAATCTAGTTTTCAAGTTTTAAGTAGGTTTATCTGTTTACTTTGTTAGTTATTAGTTCGAATTTTGAAATCTTGTAGCTTGAATTGCAAAAGTAAAAAATTCCATTACGTTCTATTGTTTGAGGTTGAATGGAGGATCTTTTAATTTTAATGATGTAAATTGAGGAGGATGAAAGATAATCATAAACTTCAGAGGCCGGTGGCATTGTGAAACAAGTGTATGGTAAGCTTATGTTGATGAAATATTTTGCTCCTATTCTAAGTGCAATGTTTCATTTTCAACTACGAGGTCCCAAAAACATTATTGATCTCCTATCCAATCATTTTCCTTTTCTGATTAATTACAACCAGTTCATTATTTTTTAATTGCTTTGATATTTTAATATACGATCGTACGATTTTTACTGTCAATATTTTGGTCGTTAGTATTTGAAGCCTTGTGTTAGGGCGAGAGGTTAGGATTTTCATGAATGTTTTATCATTGTTGTTAAGGTAAAATATTACTAAGTTTGCTTCTTTTATGACGGAGTCATTACTTTGATACATTGAAACTGCAGTAGTTGTTTAATTCAGCGTTGCTCCAGGCATTCAATGTATCGAACTAATGGATTGAGATCCTCTACATTTTCTAAAAGAGCTACATATTGATCTCATTCATTAAAATTGTCTTATTTTAATAAAATTAATTTATAAATATTGTTCAATAAATCTAAATTAAAATATAATTTATATATAAAGGATATTTAAACAAGTATGCATAGGTTAAAATACCAGTTATTATAAAAGTTAATAATTTTAATTATATAGCAATATATGATAAGATTATATCACTATTTCATTTCAATTAAATTATTTTACAACATCATTTAGTTGGAGCACTTCAAACATTTTAATGGGTTATAGGATGAAAAGAGAAAGTAAAAGAAAGGAAGGAAGAAAACAGTGGGTGATTGTAAAGAAATACTATAGATTAATGATTTTTTTGCGTAAACAGTGTATCGTATGGTCGTATCATCTTTGAAAGACTCACTACTATTTAAGATAATATATTTACGATCAGCGTGCGTCGTGTTCGTTCACTTTGGTTTTCAGCATTCTCGACGTCATTATTCCTGTATCAATTCTTCGAATCTTATCATCTTAATCTTGAACTTAACGTTCGTTAATAACAATGTTTTATTTTCAGATAAACAATAAAAAAGTATATTTTGTTATAATTATAAAATTCTTAAGCATATTATATGATAAATTGATGTCATATGTACCAAAATAATAACTGACGTAGGTTTTTTTTCTTTTTACATAAATTGATGTGTATATAGGTTAAGTTACCATTTTTTTTTACATAAATTGGCGTAGATTTTTTTATTATAAAAAAAGTTACCATTTTTTTATAATTTTAATTATATGTCCCATCTATATACTTTATAATTGAATTCATTGAAACTGACCATAGCAGAAAGCCAGAAACTCACTAAAGGCGTATCTAATCTGTACTATTGAGATTTAATTGAAAAGAAATGGATTGGTATTTGTCATCTCTCTTTATTATATCAATTATTTCATTTCACATTTACCCTTTTTTCTTTCCCCCTTCAATTATTAAAAAAAGAATTATATACAAAAATGTAACTATTAAAAGATTAATGCGTGAAAATGCAAGATTGATCCGATTATTAAAAAAAAAAATCGAGACTTCATATCTTCCAATTTTATTAAAACAATTGAAAGATTGTTCCCATCACAAGATTCAATCTCGTGCCCTACCACTAATCTATATTGCTGTTAGTAACAATATGATAATTATATATATAATAGAAAATATGTATATATATAAATACAAACATATATATATATATATATGTATATAAATACATAAATTTATCATATTTTATTATTTTTTATTTAGAATCTCATGAATGAATGTAAATAAACTTGAACTTAGAAATGAATTTGGGAAATCATATTAATTTGTAATGTAAATTTTCTTAAGGTTGAATAAAAAAAATATTACTTAATCCATTGCTTAAGCTTTATGTGTAATTAAGAGAGAGAGAGAAATATTATACTTAATTTTATTTTTATATATGCAAATAAACTATTTTTAGATTTAAATTAATCAATGAATCATCAAAACATAACTTTGATGTGTTAAGACTCATTCTCTGTAGGGGTGTTCACGAGTATGGGTCATCCGTGAATCCGAACTGTTTGGGTTGAGTCATTTATGTATTTGAGTCAAAACTGAATCGATCCAATCAAAATCAATCATGTACGGGTTGGATCACGGGTTTAGATTTATATATCTTTTGACCCGTTAACCCGATTCATAAACCCGTAATAATAATATAAATTTTATTATATATATATATATATATTAAAAATTTTAAAAAAAATTCTCCCAATAATGATGACATAGTGATACAAATGATGACAACAAATATGTAGTTAAAGTTTAACAAATATTGGGAAAGTGGTGGAATTAACTACATTTTGTTTGTTGCTATTTTCCTTGATCCTCGTTATAAATGTGAATACATTCAATTTTATTTTAATCGTATGTATGGTGTTGAGAAGAGCATGGACATGATGAAAATATTGAAAGACATCATTCAGAAACTGATTCAGCAATAAACATCTCATTTCTCATTCTAGTAGCAATTCAACTAATTCTAGTACATTGGCTTCAAACATGGTCTCACAACATAATGATGACAAAGGTGATAAGGATGGTGATTGAGATGATGAATTTAGAATGAAAATCAAGAAAAAAAAAAACAGGATGATGATTGAGATGATGATTGAGATGATGAATTTAGAATGATTGGAGGATGATGTTGAAGATGACCACCCTGAGTTTGACATTTTGAATTTGTGAAAATTGAAGGCATCAAAATATTATACTTTGTCATGTAAGTGTTGAAATTTCTTAATGTATTATTTTCAGGTATATTGTTACTTGTTTCACCTTTATTTCCATATTTTGTTTATAATATTAATGAATCATATTTTGTTTATTTGTTTGTTTCAGCAAAAATCTATTTACAACAAATTTGGTTATAACAAAACTTAGTTTGTAAGAAATAGTTATAATTCAGACTATTATAACACATTTTATTCAAAAATCTTTTGTTTTAATTTATATTATAAGTCTATTTTATAATATTATGTTGATGATATTAAATGAATCAATTTTAATACTTTCATACATTTGATAATATTGTATTAATTATATTGAATATTTGAAAGAATCATGATATAAAATAGTAGTTATAAAAAAAAAATTTAAATGGGTAATCCGTTGAACCGAACCGAACTGATCATGAACAAGTTGGGTTGAGTTTCAAATTTTTTTTCCTAAAAATCGAATCGAATCAACCGATCAAATTTGATTAGGTGGAATCTTAAATTTATCCAAAATCGATTCAAACTGACCCGCGAACACCCCTAATCCTCGGTTCAATCATTATTTATTTAGTTAGTATATTGATAGGATGAATCAGTCATTTATTTTTAAAATTATGCTTCCAACTAATATTTCTAATTAATATTTATTAATAAAAAAATTAATGCTTAAATTGGTTCAGATGAGGCCACGAGGGGAAGTGACTCAGTCACGTTTGACCCGTTCCACTGTTTTTCACGAAGGTGACAGAAATAATAGAGCTACTAGACGTCGTACCAACAAAATAGTCTGATTATCTTCACAATACAAACCCAAAACGAAGCCAGCAGCACACACCTCTCTCTCTTCCCTTCAACCATGAGAACCCATCAACAACCAAAACTCAAAACCCAACTATTCTCATGCGGCTTCTTCCGCCACTGCGCCCAAACCGTCCTCAGCCCCACCGCCACCACCCCTCCTCGCTTCCAATCCAAATCCTCCTCTTCCTCCTCCTCCTCCTCCACCACCACTTCCCAAAGCTTCACCCAGTGGAGATTCTCTCCTCCAACCCCCAACACCACCACCAATAACAATAGCGACAACCTCATCCAAACAAACACTAATCCTCCTTCTCCACCTCCACCTCCACCACCTCAAATCCACAACCTCCAAGGACTCTTCCACATTTCAGAACTCCAACTAACAACCGACCCCACCTCAGCCCTCAACCTTCTAGAACGTTCTCTCGTCCCCAACCCTCCCCAAGACCAACCACCGTGCCCTCCCAACCTCATGCGCGCCCTCACCGCCAACCTCGCCCAGGCCAAGCCCGCCACCAAGATCCTCTTCGCCCTCTGCCTCTCCGACGCCAACCGCCGAGTCGCCGTCAAGGCCGGCGCCGTCTCCGCGGTCGTGGAGGCCGCCCCCGACCTCGACGGCGCCCCCGCCGAGCGCGCCCTCGCTGCCCTCGAGCTCATGTGCACGCTCCCCGACGGCGCCGAGGAGCTCCGCGCCCACGCCCTCGCCGTCCCCGTCATGGTCACCATGATGGCCAAGACCGCCGCAAGGGGCAAGGAGTACGCCATCGGAGTCCTCGCCGTCGTCTACGGCGCCGCAGGCGCCGAGCACCACCACACCGCGCCCCCCGAAGAGGTGGCGCGTGCGGTGGAACTCGCCCTGCAGGGCGAGTGCAGCGCCAGGGGCAGGAGGAAAGGGGCGCAGCTGCTGAAGACGCTGCAGCAACTCTCACAGGCTGAGATTGAAGCTGCTGAGACTCACGCTCACGACGGCAATTGAAGGTTTTAAATTGCAGCCACATTCGTTGTGTTTCTTACTATCACGAGAAATAATATATAAAATGTAACGTTTTTTTGCCGTAATTTCAGTTGCATTACATTGCAGTGGCATACACCTCTGATCGGAATTGGGAACTACTGTTGTTTAAAACCTTTGTAAAATAACGTAACACTGTTCTTTTCTCAATTTTTTTGGACTGTACAGTAATTTGAATTATTCTTGTTATGCTTGCTTTCTGTTACAGTATTATCAAACTTATTGTGTATTGGTTTTTCTTGGGGCTGGCTAGTTTAGTCATATTATTAGGTAAATACTAACTAGAATTATTGAAATATTGATTAAAAAATTAAAAGAAGATTTTTCTTTTATTGGGATGTATAAACTTGCATTGAGTCTTTTTGTTTACACTCATATAATTTTCATAATAAATATTTTTTTCTTTCAATTTCTTAAAAACACTAATTATTAAGATGCTTATTATTATTAGGATGAGAGGAATGGCTAATCTTTCAGCTTATTGTGATTTGTATGTATTGATTATTATTGGCACCTTTAATTAATTACTTGTTCTCTCTGTCGTTGTCCTGTGAGGATCAACCAGAACTTGCTGCATAGGTATCGTGGTTGGTTGTTATTTGCGACTATCAACGTCGTTCATGTTGGAAACAGTTTATGTTGTTGGTGATGAAATAGGTACTGTGTTTGTTCTTTATCCACATTATTGGAAATAAAATGGAGGGAGGTGTAATTATTATTTCAAATCTTAATGTCATTTGTAGGTTCGGGCTATGGAGTCCAGTATTATGTATCAAAAAATTTCTGTTAAATTAATTAATTTCACGAAGTTGTGAATGTTTTTTTTTTCCGGATAAAATATTTCCTTCTAAAACATATTGGTAACTTCAAACAAGAGTGTGTTTTGGATGGAATTTGAAAAAAAGATTTTGAATGAAATTAATTTTGAAAAATTGATATTACTTAAAATTGATCTTCAAGTGATGGGATTTATGTTTGAGTGTTTTATTATAAAATTAATTTAACAGTAATTATCTTAACAAAATTTAGGATTCAATACAAAAATTATTCAAAACTGTTTTAATTTAAAATTAATTTTAAATATTTTTAATATAAAATCAAATATAAAAATATATTCAAAATCAATTTTAAATCAAGAAGCTCTTGATGCCATGATTACGGGAGTTGGTCAAGGAGGTTACCTTTTTAACTTTTTAATCATTTTTTTAATCTTTATTTAATGAATACAACTTCATCTCACTCAGTGAATCAACTCTATATCATAATAATTTTTCTATCAAACATAAGCTCTATTATAAGTCATACAACTTATAAATAAATTTATATTCTATTCTCTTCTTTTTTTTACTTGCAGTATTTTTACCAACTATTTGACACGCACAAAATAAATTTTTATGTAATATAACATTTTTACACATATGAACACTTAATTACTTCAAAACATTTTATTAATATTTTTATTTTTTTAATCTCTTTTTTCTTATTATTTTTTGTAAAAAAAGAAAGTCTCTATCCAGTGTCATGTAAAAATGGGTTATTCACTCGTCAGTTTATACTTGCATTCAATAATGTAGGGTGACATTTTTGAGTAATTTTGGCAACGGTCAAACTCAATAAATGACATGCCAATAAACGTTAAATGAAGACGTGAAAAAAACTCACAGCATTAAAATTAGAAAAAGAAACATACAATCCAAAACTTTTCACCTTTTCACAAGTAGGAATGTTAATTAAAATTTTATTTTCTCATAATTAATCTTTAAAATTTAGGTAATCGCGTACTTTTACCTCCACAATATTTAGGTAATCAAAAGGATTTGATTTTCGCTAAGTACTTTGTTGATAAGTAATGTATCACTATTTTTATAAGTGTTCATTGAACCTTAAAATATATGTATATTAACTTTAATGAACTCCCAAAATCTAACATCAACTTTTAAGTGCGTGAAAAAAAGAAGGAAATTGTACTTTCTTTCTCCACGAAGTTAATCATTAATTGACAATGAACTTATATTACATTGTTTTCTACTTTTCGAGCAGAAACAAGCTTTTCCGGAAGTTAAAAAATTGAAAGTATACAGCTGCTATATTTATATTGATTTGGTTCTTGCATTGACTCTGGAACTTTAGTCTTTTAAATTTTGAATAAGAGTGGAGAGGGGAAGGAGCTAAGTCGTGCATGTACGACAAGCCAAATTCATCCAATTCCATTTTGAGCCAGACTTATCTTTTGGATTGAAAGCCTAATTCAGTAATTCCAAAACCGAAATTGAATAACTTCTTTGTTTTTTAGAAAATAAGTTGAATAAGTTGGAACATTCAAAACTACGAGTTAAAATATTAACTATCCGTGTGTCTGGTTTAACATTCAGATTCACCTTTACAAGCAAATTTACGTCAAAAAGTATAACACGATGCACGAGCAAGTATTGAATACATCAAAAATGACGCGCAAGATGCGTCAATTAAAACCAACGGAAACCAAACACATAATTAAGGTAATTTTTATTTGTATGTTCACGTAAAAAATAAAATTGAATTGTTCTCTCAAGTATTAGTGAATTCTTAAATCAGCAATAAGGAATCTATTAAAAGATACTTAAAAATCTAAATTGAATTCTTAAATTGAAGATGCTCAAAGTTACTTCCAAAGAGGCACGCATCAAATATTATTATTCACGCCCAACTAAGCTTGTTGTAACTTCATACAACTTTTACGTTGAATATATGTTTTGTTTATTGACTGCTTTTAGCTAGAACAGAAACATTCATATATTACTTCATTTTATATTAATTTTAACTAACATTAATTTTATAAAATTAATTTAATTCAAAATCAATTTTATAAATACTCACTAAATACACACTAAAACCCAAGAGAACCGGCTTCTTTAGTTCATATTAATATTTTATGTTTCTTAATAATAATCAAGTAAAATTTTCATAACAATTATTATGGCAAACTTTAATACACAAAAGTTTGTTGAGTTGAGGCGACAGATTCCAGAGAAGCATGCATCTGGATTGAGGGCATGTTGAGTAATGTCCAATGTTGAGTTGTGCTACAATTTTTGAAGATATTGAGCTGGAACAAATTAAGGGAATAAGCAATGTAATGAGTAGTTTATATATAATAAATATCCTGAAATTGAGCGTGTCAGGTTCACGTGGAGTGGGGTTAAGTTTCAGAAATTGCTGAAAATGTGTGTTTGTTTCTGTAGGAAATATGTCAGATTTGGGAGAGAATAATAGTGGAACAGAGTGATGGCTCCATTTCCTGAACCCTTTACACATGGTAGCATAATTGGTGGAATAATATTTCTTGTGGGGCTAGTTAATTTAGACTCATGTGAATTGCTTTTGCGAAAACAACTAAATCAGTTCGATCTCTAAACAGGGGAAAAAAATGAAGTTACATGTACTAAATTTACTTGTTAGTTTTTTCTTAAATAATTAAGAATTTTTTATAGTGTAGGACCAACGTTGTGGATGACAAATTATATCTCCTAATATTTAAGGCAACTTCATAGCCGTTAATCTCCATGTTGGATGGTAGAGCCATACACTCTCAATTCACGTATTTTTAGAGTAATTTATTCTTATTAATATATTATCGATCAAGCAATGCGTCATTGCTATGAACTATCCTCTGCATTCAGTAAAGAACTACTATGTGAATTTAAATAAATATTTTACTTAAGTATTTATTTTATAAAATTCATCATAACGTTTGTCAAAAAAAAGTATTGAAAGAATTTATAAAAATGACATATGGTTTTCTAATTAATTCCATGAATAAACTTTATGAAAAAATTATTAAAAAATTATTTTACTACATTTCACAGTGGAATTTATGAATTAGATCTCTTTTTCTTATGAAAGTTTATTAATTTTTTTCATTTAAAGTATTTACCTATACACACTAAAAAAACTTTTATTAAGATTATAAGTCTTTTTTTTTATAAATTCCAATAAGCTTTTCTAAACAACACCCTTTTAGTATATATCTTATAATCATGATTTCACGGGCTCACCATTAACTAGATTATTTGATGAAATTAATTACAACGTCATAATTGTTTTATTGTAAATAAGGTTTATAAACAAAATATTGAGCCTTCAATTATTCTTTATGGTTTTGCTAATAGGATTTTTCTGTCTTCCGGTCTTGTCTCTAATGATAAGGTATCTTGCATCTAATATACTCTTCTTACTCAAGTTTAATTATAAACAAATATTGACCATTACATTCTTCTTAATGATATTGTTAATAGTGTTTCTTCGTCTTTCTTTTGCTTATAATGATAAGCTACACTTGCATCCAATATACTCTTCTTACTCGGGTTCTTATATCTTTTCCACACAGTTAATTAAGGCAATATTCTACCATTTATGTTACAATATATATACAAGTGTTACGTACTTTAACTTTTGTTTCTAATGCATTTATTCTTAATTTTATCTTATCTAATGTGTTCACTAACACAACATTATCAACCTTACTGTATTGAATTTTCATTTTTTTGTTACTACTTATAAGTTATAACTATAGAAAGATCTATTGCGATCCTAGCTACCTTCTGTTCTCACACTAGTCATGACTCCTTTATACATTTCCTTCATTGCTTGAGTATAGGCAATGCACACTGGGACTCCATCAATCATTCAGTTTTCCAAATCAATAAAAGTGTATATTATATATAAGTCTTTTTTTATATCCTGTTTATCACTTCATTAATCATCACAGGAAGTGTGTATATATATATATATATTGCTTCTACAGCCGACATCTTTGACATAAACTAATAATGCTTTTAGAAATATTAATCTTTTGTCTTCAAAGTATCCCCTTAATTACCCTATCTTGTAGCTTCATATATAATATGATTCATGAACTTAATCTCCACAAAATTTGAATAATTATACATATATAAAGCTTAATTATATTTTTAGTTCTTCAAAATTAAGGAGTTCATTTTTTTTAATCTTTTAAATATGAATTTATATTTTTTAGTCATTTAAATTCAAAATTCAAAAAAATATTATTTTAAATATTTCCGTAAGAATTTAAGAGACTAAAAAATATAAACTTTTATTTAAAGAATTTAAAATACAGATTCTAATTTAAGAAATTAAAAATATAATATGAGCCTTATTTATAATAGGGATTTTTTTTGGTAGATTTATAAATAGGGATTAAAGTGCCCTTCCTCCCCTTATTCAACGTTTTATTAGACCGCATAATTCGTTAAACAACTAATATCCTTTTCTCCTAAATCCTTCCATATCTCGATGACTAGAGTACTTGATCCTACTCTATTTTGTAATTATTGATCATTTTCTATGTTTCTTTCACCACATACTTTTCACCATAGGCTACCAAATTCTAGATAAAAAAAGGTATTATTCATCCTATCCTATCAAGTGTTTATCCTATCATAATATATATATATATATATATATATATATATATATATATATATATATCCCATAGTTAAGATTTTAACTTTTTCATCGATCTTAATACATGTATTTCGCTCCCATTATAATTAACAAGTCTGAACATATTTCTGTAGGGCAATAAAAGTGGCATAATCCATTAAAACTCTACTCTAGATCGCTTTAATTTCCACCTCCTTCGTCTCTTCCATGAGGAACTCATTTTACCCCAGTATTTAACATTTTTACACAAAAATGATATTTTACAACATTTGCTTTTGATCTTATATTTTCAACAGTTAAATTATACTTTCAATCATATGGACCAATACTTAAATATACTTTCAACAATTACAAAGCATGCTCAATAAAAGAAGTTATGAAGTGATTTTGGATCACCTATTCATGATCTCGTTTAATTTTTATGTTATACGTATTTAAATTTTTTAGTTTAAAGAAAAATAATTAATAACACTTAATTACGTAGCATGCAAATTGGTTGGAATTATAGGTCAAGCGGTGATCCAAGACCAATTATAATAATTTCTTGCTCAATATACTTCTTATTCATTCATGTTTACCGTCTCAATCAATGATGAGTGATAACGAAAACGTTTTGATGAGATTGTTAATTTGATCAATTTACAACGCACAAAGCCGGACTTCTAGCAATTTTTTTGGTTGGTGCAAAATTATTTAACTAATAATTTAGGTCAAATGAATTTCATTTGATTTTGAAACATAAAGTAATGTAAAACAGTAACAGCTAAGCGTATTTACGATTTAATCTTGACATATCTTTTTTTACATATAGACAATCAAATATTACTAAGGGGAGTATAAAAGGTACACTCCAACCCTTATACATTGGGAACAAACATATAAACGTACTATTTATATAAGAGTATCATTTAATCATAATTTATTATATATAATAAATTTGTTAAATTTTAAATAGTTTAATATTTATACATTTATTATATAAAATTAATTTATACAGTCATTTAATTATTGTTTAAATTATTTTAAAATTATTATTTTATAAATCAATAAACTTAAACTATTGTTTACTTGCACCATTAATTTGTCATTAGTTCATATCGTTTTTCTTAAATTAAAGGTCATGCCATCCTTGTGTAAACAAAAAGCAAGTAGGGAAAATAATACTATTCTATTGATTGTACAGTTTGTAGTTTTCGATTGACAATATAATACAAAATTCTTCCAACATATGGATTTGGTTGAAAAACAAATAATTAATTTTATACATTTATTCCCTCTTAATTTAAGAACTATACTAGTACTCTCTATCTTTGAAAGATTAATTTCTCTAATTTTTTTTTATAAAAGATTAATATGCATTGTAATTTAGCCTACTTTAATGTAAATGAACATCTTAAAGTCAATTTTTCTACCTTTATGACTCAAAACATTGTCAATAAATGATTTTGAATTTCCAACTACTCAACTTAAATACTTTAAAATATAAGTATCGTTTCAAAGTCATTAATATAAACATTCAAAGCATCATTTCATCTTAATTGAAAGTTTAATTTTTTTTAGTAAATTACACTAGTATTTCTTGTATTTTTTTCAAATTGTGAACTCTTTAATTGTTTAACTCACATTTTACCTAAATTTTCTTCCTCTTAAATACATTTTGATAATTTAACAGAAAGTAGATACATATTAGTAAGATGGTTTTTAATGAAAATTTATGACTAAAATACTTTCATCTTCTTCCTCAAAATCACATCTTGAGTTTTACAAATCCTTATATTCTTCAACAACACATCTTCACTTACCACCACCACTTTTTTCTCTCACGACAGCATCATCTCTTCCTCCTCATCGTCATCCTCGCCCACCAACATAGCGTCCGGGTTCACTCACTCCTGCTAAAGTAGCCACCACCAAAGTCGTCGTCATCGCCATATCCACCTCCACCACCTCCTCTTCCCCCGTCGTAACTTTGACCACCATTACTGTTGCGTCTGATTTCCTGAACACTTACATCGTCAAACAAAAGTAATATATAAAAAAGAAAATGTAACAGGTGCAATTTAAAAAAAATATATAGGAAATATGATTATAATTTATATTTTTTTAACACAATGTTTAAAATTAGTTTGCGATGTTCAAAGTTCATTCATATTACCTAATAAGTATACTAATAATAATAATAAACTTGTTACATTGCAATAAAGTTAAAGTATAATGTGTGTGTAACTTTTTTAAAAAGGAAAACACTATATAATTTAAATATATGTCTAAGAACAAAAGTGTAATTTACTGAAAAATTGTTATCAAACAACTTATCTGTAAAGTATTAAGGTAAAGGTAGATAACCAATTTTATGAAAGGAGAGGATAACGATAAAACTTAACGTGAGTAATAAACCTTTTTAAGTATTCTATATTTTTATGGTTTCTGAAAATATCAGTTAGAATGGCAATAATGTAACTATATAGGCCGTCCCTTCGCAACCAAAAAATTAATTAGTTGTTGATTTGAATAAAATTGAATTTGATCACCTATATTAAGTAAAGTATTAGATTAAAAAGAAAATTTTGAGTAAAAGTGACTAGCCTTCGTATTAATGCTATGATGGAAAAAAAAAACTTGTGTGAATATTTTCATGCCTATTTGATTAAGTTAATAAACGTGGCATTAGTAGAAGGATATATAACTTTTTGCATATATTTCAAGAAACTTAATTTGATGAAAGCTTTGTCGTCTTTACTTATTGATAGAAATGCCCCCACCTGACTATCAAGCCATCCACGTTAAGCCCCCACAATTGGCTCAAAACTGCTTCATCCTATTCCTAGTCATTCATGGCATGAGTACTCCACCTTCAAGAACACTACCTTGCTCTCAGCATCACATACTCACATGCAACAAATTAATGCAAAACAACGTCCCTTGGGCGTGGCCATTATAATCTTTATTGATTGCTCCTAATAAGGGAATGCCAAATGCATACTTTGCACATTAGCTCAGATAATTAAGTATCATGCATTCTGACACCTAAATTGTCACTGCTAATTAAGTGGGGCTTCCGATCGAAATTGATAGATAAGAGTACAATGATATAGGTATAATAATTTTTTAGGTTGTTTTTCCATAATTTATTTATTTTATCATTTTCCATCACAATACTCAATTTATTTTACATTTTCTCTTTTGTCCTACCTCCTTTTTGACATTATAAGATTGTTATAAGAAACTTAGAAGGAGAGTATTATTACTGGATTGATATAGTTGAACAACCTCGCTCTGGTGGATGCTCCTTATTGGGAAGGTGTCAGTGTACGTGGGGGACTCCTATTAGCACGTGGCACCTCCTTTTATAATCACCCAGTGAAGATTCAATAGTTCTACTCATTTCAAACCACACACATATATAGCAAGGAAAACTGCTAATTGATTTTAACGTTGATATAGAGCGTGATTATATATGAATAATTCAAACTTTTTAAATCAATCCGTTCTCATAAGTACCCTCTTGTTTTAAGTGAAATCAAGACATTGATGCCGCACATTGTAAGGTTCGCTCACCTGCCAGCTCATGCTGGGGTAAAATTGTAGTGGGACTGTAGTTCCTGCCTCCATGGTCATGCTATATAGGGCTTTGTATATTGTTTCTGCTTCAAAATCTGAAGGGCATGCCAAGATTATAAGGAATTGGATGCACATGCAAGTTCTTTTCCTTAAACTTGGGGCCATCTCGATCCAAACTAGGATGAGTATCCTCTATATTTCTCAAGAATTGTAGCCTGCACTGCCGACATTAATTAAAATTTGTACTTTTGTTTTGGAGGCGCATGCATGTTTTATGAAAGATAATTTTCCATAAATGGGATAAGATTATTATAGGTGATAAAATATTTTCTACAACTATTTAATACATTTGAAATTTAAACTCAAAACTACTACTATTACTTAAATAGTAACACTCTATATTAGCTGACTATGGTGGTGAACTTTTCATTAGTATAATAGTACATCCAAATTAAGATTGATAAAATGCCACAGTTGCATCAACTTTCATGAAGACGAGTTGCAGTCTCCTCACAAAACAACTAATGAAAGCAGTGGCTTCGATCTACATCCAATAGAAATTAACATTTGGGATGCTTTAAAATACTATATATATTTCGGTATTTTATCAAGCCAAAAAGTTATATCCGGTTATTACAAAATACAAATTACAGCGAATACACAATATTCGAATTCAAAACACCATCCGTACAACATGTGCACTTTATTTTTTCACCTAACTGCTTAATTAGATGCCAAGTATTGTCCCAGAAAAGAAAAGTTGCAATAGAAGAAAAAAGGTTCCTACGTATAAGAATACGAGACTGAATAATATATGAATGAAGCCATGGTTTCCAGGGTCCAAAGGGGGAATAAAATGCGTACAGCGAGCATAGCCATGTTCCTCAAAGCATCTGTGAAAAAGCCCTATGCAAGCTTCTTCAATACTCTTTGCATCTCTCTCACAAAAGGGAAAATTTTCTGGGCAAATGAGCTCAAGTAAATGCTTTGATTCGAAAGTACATAGGTTGGTCCATCCGAAAAAGGAAAAGTATAGGTGGCAGTTTCTAATTCATTCTAATATAATCAACGGTTGAAATCATAAAAACAAACGAACAAATAAATAAACGGTTGAGATTTTAAGCACTGCACACCCAGTATTTTAAGCTTACCAATTCTTCCAAATCTCGTCGTGAATGATCCTCATCTATTTAGAATCCAAATGAAACGTGAAAACCCAGTACTTTGTTAGTATCTCGAAGAGTCACTACTGTAATTTGATGTATACTTTTTTATATCAAAAATGGTTTATAAACACCACAAATCTATCTTTTTGATTTATAGACAAATATTAGTAAGTAGTATGTTAGGTAGGAGATTCGAATCCATGAAATTCTTATTCCTCTAATCCTTATATTCCTCCTCCTAGGAAGAGAAAGAAATGGAAAATATATAAGGATAATAAATGATACGATCGATTTAGTAAAAAAGAGTAGAGAAAACTATGAAATTATGAGATGTTTTAGAATGAATGATTATTCATTTTCTTAGTCTATTTTCACTTATCTCAACCACTTGAGTGCACGCCTAAATGGCGTGGAAATGATTTATTTTGATAAAAAATATATATGTTTCCTTATTTTTGTGTGCAAATATTCAGAATAGAAAAAAAAAAGTGTCAAACTTAATTATTACGTACTATTGATCTATGATTAAATGGTTGTACATTATGACCCAATACTCGCACTTACTACTATTTGTTACTAGTAAGTAATAACTAGCAGATATTCACCCCATGATCATGAAGTTTTCTAAAGTTTCCCGAATCATTAACATTAACCTGCATCCACAGGCAAAATTATCTTTAGAGAGCATAGGTTCAAAAGAGCATATATAACCAACCCCCCCGCAATTTCACGATGATCTCAGAATATTGATCAAAGATGTCTACATGGACCATGCAAAGTGGAAGGAAGAAATTGCAAATATATATAACTCGGTATATAGCCGTCAAGAAAATTAGCTGTGTATAGAAATTATTCCCGGGGTCCTTAGATGCCTCCTGTGATGAAGTCTATAATTTCACTGATTTCCAGGCACCCAATTCTGTATTAGTCTCCATATATCAGGTAGAGTGTATCACAATAACTTCATGCATTTTATATGGCGTGGCATGTTAATTGTTCTTCTTTGAGTATACAATACGAAGCCTGCTTATCCAAAAAAATAAAATAATAATAATTACGAAGACACACCACTTTCACATTGTAGGTTAAAGAATAACGACCTATTCTGGCTATCATATAATGCGTTATATATCATGGCAAAGTGCAAGCCTCAGGTTCATACATAATGTCAACAAGTATTGGTGCTGTATGAATTTGGGATCCAAAGAAGGAATTGAATTATTCAGTAATACTTCTTCGAGAATACACCTACATATAATCTTCCCTGATGTGACAAGAAAAGACCTAAAGCCTGAAATTTTCTTTTTATGTGCTTACCCAACTCTAGTGGTTGAATTCAACTATAGTGTTGGCGACCCGTTAACTCCTAGATTAAAAGGGTGAACATGAGTTGATGCTTTCTTCAATATATAGAGGGAACATTCTTGGGGTGCAGCATGCATATCCTACAGCTTAATCAGGTTATATAATTATTGCATTCAAACAACAAATGGATCCTCAAAATGTGTTCACTAGTAAATGGTCTGAACTGATATTGTATTGAGTGGGAATCAGAAAAGGCTTATGAGTGTGGTGTAGACTCTAGAAGGACTATGCAGTACTACTTGTACCAATTACCAAAGGCAAGACATTGATGTTGCTATCTCGTAAATAGGGGGGTTTACACATTTCATATTTCTCATCAAAGGTCTTGTCAACAATGTAGCTGGGTAGAGTTTGTTGGTATTTACTTTCTTCAATAACATGATGCCTTTTATGGTACATAGCTTTCTTTTGTCTGTGCTGAAAACATGATTTTTCCTCCTTCCTCTTTCTTAATTGTTAATTAATTTCTTCAACAATGCCTGAGAAGAAACCAGATCTTGACATGGTTTATTGTTGACTGCTTCTGTGTACCAATTTCAGTTTGACAGCTTACTATTAAATTAAGAAGAAACTGCTACCGCTACATACTACGTTAACGACAAATTAAGAGGTTGTTTGGTTGAAGAAAAAAAAATATTATTTAAGAAGAAATTTTCAAAAAATATTGTGGATTTCACATTTTTTTTTTACTTTAACTTAAATATTTCTTCTTAATTCTCTTTCACACAACCAATCAACCCTAAGTGACCGGGGGATTTCTGCTGGGTACTCAAAAAACAAAAACTTATTATGCATGACATTCTTGCTTACGTGCAACAAAGATCATCATCGTAGGCATTATGCATACTAATTTGCAATGGCGTGGAAGTCTGTTTAGGGTTGACATCAATTACCACAGGCAAACACGTTGGAATAATGAAAATATTCTCTTGGTTTCAATACTCAATCCTTTAATTTCTCTCTTTTTAAAAAAAAATTTAAAATTCCCTACTCATTTTTTATACTAAAAAACAAAAACAAAATGTCGTACTTATTTTTCGTCACCGAAGTCGTACTTATTTTTACTTAATATTTGCATTTCATTCCATTTTTTTTATAAAACAATTGGCCTCCGATTCTACCTGTAGACAATCACATGGCGTGGATAAATGGTTGTCACCGCTCTTTAAAAATTCTATGATCCTTTTTCTATAAGATAATCTTTTAGGTTTTTCTATTTATTTGTAACTATTGTAATTAGGGATTTTAGCTTTCCGGTATGACTTTAAGATATTCTCATAAATTTTGATTCTTTAAATTGATTATGAGATTAATTCTCAATTCAAGACTTAATCACATTTAAAGTTTATTTTCTCTTTCCGAAAATATATTATGTAGAAGTTTATTTATAATTATCCCACTCACATATAATCTTAAATTTATTTATTAAATTTCATAACTAACAAAATTTGTATAAGTTATCATGTTATTTAAGTATAGTATTTGTGTAGTAAAAAAAAGTAGTATTATTTGTTGTGTGTTTGTATGTGACCTAAATTTAACTAGCGCGCGCATATATAACCGGATAGTACTACTTACAATTTTGTATTGGCATCTGACCTTTTTTTTTTATATCATTATTGGTATCTGACCTAAATTTGTATGTGACTCCATTTTAAATAATTTACCTGCAAATTCTTCTTTATTACTGTATAAACTATAAATCTTATGGAGCCAAAGATATGTGCAGATGTACTTAATATTTTCCCTTTAAGATTCAAATGAGACATTTCTATACTTTTTAGTATAACATATCACTAGGCTTTGCCACCCTTTATAGCAAAAAAAAGTATAACATATCACACTTAATTAACTTGAGGCGGATATTTTGAGTAGAACATTAATATCACACTTAATCGGCATGAAGAAAGAAAAAGAAAAACGGGCGGCTATAAAACTGACTAGTAACTAATCTTCGTGAATTTAATTCCTTATTAGGACGAAAATTAAAGAAAGGATTAGAATCTTTTTCATCTTGGCTGATAAAAATAAAATCAAAGAGGGTGATGGGGGTTTAACAGGAGATAATTAAAAAAACCCCAAATTTTTTTTAAAAAAAAAAAGAGAGCCAGTCTTTGCAGTGATTGCATGCATGCCGAATGGTCTGAAGCAGAAGGTTCATAAATTAATCATAACCGCGTGTTAACTTGTGTCTGGCGGTTCTTACGTTACACCTCTAACCAGGCTAATAATCCTAATTTTTTGAGCTTACGAAATACTATTGTGATGTGTAATTAATTTCTGTAAATGCCAGATTGAAGTTTTCGATTTCCAGCTGTGTGGGAAATTGGTGTATGTTCTGACCGGCCTACTCATTTCCCTCCAAAAGCTAAAGCTAATAATAAAAGGGAAAAGGGCAAGCAAACCGCAAAAGCTCATCCATCCTTTATAGATTGGGTATAAATATATTTTTTTTATCAAGATTAATTGTTAAATTTTTTGGCAAGAGATCAAATTTATGACATTTTTTATGTTTCTTTTTTTTTTAAGAACTCAATTAATCTTATATCTCTAATTTGGGTGTAAATATTTTCCCCCTCCCTTCTTTTCATCTTATCTATTTCCAGTTTTTCATGGCATAATCATTGTTGGTCTCTTAATTTTGTTTTCGGAAACCCGTTAGTCTCTTTTATGCTCTTCTTGTTTTTGTTTTTTTCGTTCTTGCAATTCTTTCTAGCTTAGATTTTACGACGTTAAACAATACTAGCGTAGATCAGAATGAGGAAAACAGCATATACATGTTCTGTGTGAACAAAATATTTTATAAATAGAATTTTTAATTATATAAGTATATTTAAATGATTAATTTTAAATGTTAGTTAATAGTCATTTAAACACTTAAAAAAGAAT